>CAEGAF010087865.1:0-32471 GCA_903067075.1 Micropoecilia bifurca | reverse complement strand
TCGTACTCGAGGAAAGTATGAAGTACTCCAAAATGTACTTAAGTAAAGTAGTGAAGTATTTTTACTTTGTTACTATACAACACTGGTAATGAACATCAAGAATATAATAATAAACCAAAAATAATGTAATCAGTGAATGCAAAGTGATTCTTAATATAATTAATAAAATGAGTAAATGAATGTATGAATAGATTTATATAAAAGTTGAATATAAGAAAAGGTAATAATCCAATGAGTTATTATGGAATGATAAAATGATGATAAGTAACATTTCTCACACTAACCATTACTGACAAAAACTACTACTACTACTACTACTACTACTACTACTATTACTACTAACTCTAACCCATAAACACGACCTGATTCATACCTTACCTCCAAACCTAAATAATGTCTAGGTCCACTGGTCTTAAGAAGGTCAATATGGTAAATATGCCCGAAATGGTTCTAGGAACAAGTACACACACACACACACACGCACGCACGCACGCACGCACGCACGCACGCACGCACACGCACGCACGCACGCACGCACGCACGCACACACACACACACACACACGGCTGAGGGATCTGTAAAACCAAACACACACATAAACAAAACCCATAAAGCTGCAAAATTCTAAATATGAAAAGCCAAAGGAAGTGAAAGCTGATAGTGTTGAGACAGCAGCTATTACACAAGATATACATGCAGATGGAAGCCGTTACATTTCCATCTCGTGTTCTAAAGAGAGCAGCTCAGCAGCGTGTTCACAACGGGTAGCAGTGAAACCTTCGGCTTACTCCGTGTTCCTGGCAGACTGCGTCCATGTTGCTTCAGGCTGATGTGCTGCTGGCATACAGATGTGCAGTAAACAATGCAGGTCAGAGAAAGGTGAGCAGTAAGAGGAAAACGACGACTTTTCACACAATGTGTAAAGTCAAGAGCGCAAACAAGGAGCCAGAAAATAAAACGTTTTCAAAATGAAGTGCAAGGGAAACCAAAATGTATTTGAATTATTTTCTATCCTATGCCACTAATAAAGTATCAGACTAACATAGTGTGGATAAAACTGTACTCTAGAAATGCTTCTATTTGGATTCTTCAGCTGAAAGTCTATTAACTACAACAGCTGATGTATCGGTATTGTGGCAACTTAGTCGATGCACCTGCTCAATTGCTTGCTGATACAAACTGTGAGTCAATTTTAATTGGCAAATCAACGCAATTGGGAATATTAACTGAAATGACATCTGAGGATCAGAATAACCTTAAGTGATTTGGGGGCAGATGGGTTTGTTTCAGTATGTCAGAAACTGCTGATATGGTTGGATCCTTACACATAGAAAATGATTCAAAAGAGAAACAAGTATCCAGGGAGAGGCAGCTCCACTGATGAAAATGCCTTGCTCCTGTTGGAGGTTATAGAAAGAGCAGACTGATTTAGGCAACATCAGCTTAAACCAAGGTATGCAGAATGTCATCAATGAACACACACATGTCAAACCTCAGAGCAGATGGGCTGCAGCAGCATGGAGTCACACCAGTGGTCAGTGATGTCAGTTCACAACAGAAACCCAAGCTGCAAAGCACAAAGACTCAACAATACTGGACAATCAGATTGTAAAAACGCTGCCTGGTACAACGAGTCCTGATTCCAGCTGCAAAATCCAGATGGGAGTCAGAATTAAAATAAGCATGTATCTATGCTGCCTCACATCAGTCAGTGGTTCAGGCTGTTGCTGCTGGTATGGAGACAATAGCTGTGCTTCCACTGGCCGTAAAATGAAATTAAATTTACACGGCGATTTCAAAACAACTCACGTTTTTTTTTTTTAAAAAAAAGAGAGAGTATTTTATAAAACTGCAATTGAAACAAATTTTTTTGCATCACACGAGTCATGACTGGTAGAAAAAACTAAGGCAACAGGAAGTGAGGATGAAGGAGCAGCATGTTTTTTAATGACTTACTGCATGAACAAACTTATTTGTGTGTGATTTTAATTGTGTTTCGTATTTAATTGCAACACTGCAATTTCAAACTTTGATTTTTTTCAGCTTTAGGAAATGCAGCTTGTTCCTTGGCAAACTTTGGGCCCTTAGTACAAACTCAGCATTATTTAAACACCTCAGCTTCCTGTGCAGTCGCTCATCATGTCCTTCCCCTGATTAACAATCTCTCTCCTGGTTCTGATGGCTGCTTCCAGCAGCTCAAAGCACAATGTCCCCAAGTCCAATTTAGTTTGTGCTTCTTGGACATGATGAGGACTATGTAGTCCTCCTCCATTGTAACCAGACAATCAAAAGGAATGTGCAACAGAGTAGATTCTCTTAAAATGTACAAAAAGTGCATTCACATTTACTTTTTTAACATGACATGTTGCAGGCAAGGCCTCAAAGTGCTGATGTCATTGTGAGCTCACAGGTTTTTGCTTCCTGCAGAGTTAAAAACATTCTCCTTCCTCTGTGTGGTTTTGCTCTTTCTTCCATGTCTTCTTTTTGCCCATGTGGACTATTAAGGTTAACTTTGACTTTGACATCACATTGCTTTTGAAAAAAAAAAGTGTTTCCCTAAAATAAATTAAACGGCAGCACTGTGACATTTTCCCTTTATCTCACTGACATTTTCAGCTTGACCTTTTTGAGTATTTTTGTCCACATATACACCATTATCCCATTTCTGCTTTGTTTTAAATAGACAAAACCCGACTTTGACATTATCATGGGTAAATCCATTAACAGTCAGGTGGCTCCTATATAAGCCTTAGAATAAGGGGACCCTATATATGAAGCAATGAAACCATGACTTGGTGGACTGCTCTAACATAAAGTTCATGTTTTTCGTAGGTGTTTTTTCATACACTGTAAGGATTATTAAGCTGCTTCAAGTCGATGTTTCTACACATTTTATTCATATATTTTTTCCTAGTTTTGACTTTTTGAAAACTTGATGAGCTGAGTTACCCTAGCTGTAACTGGTACTGCTTTCATGACGAGATGTGTAATAATCTTAAAGCTCAAGGCAGAACCCCAAACTCCACATGTGAAGATATGCATGAATATTATGTATTTCTACTTTTCTCAAAGTGGTGTACTTCAGTAGAACATCCTGCTCATCCCATTTCGTTTGCTTGGCTCGTAGTTTCACCCAGGGGACGAGACTCATCACTCTGCAATAGAGGGAAATCATGTTTTGATGCATTATCTAATTGCATATTCTGTTTTTAGCGAGGGAAGATGTTTTGCTACTGTTAAGGACTCGGTTTTCTGTTTGTGAACCTTACCAAGAGGCACTGAGAATTCAAGGAAGCAACTACAGAATCTAAAGTTTCTTTAAAAACTCAATGGTTGGGATCGGAAGAGTGTTGAAAGGATATGAAGATCATGAGTCAAACAGCTGCCTTAGGAAGCAAACAGCCTGAATCGCATCATATCTCTAAAGGAATCTCTCTTCTTGAGAACGCGTGAACATGTTGACAAGACCGAATCCTCAGCAGAAGCTGTATAATAAGAAATGAAGAGCCAGAAGTGCCAGTCATTTGTTTATAGCTTTTAGGCATCCAGAAGGTTTCTGAGTCTACTTGAATGTGTTTGCCTGTCATAAGTGCCACGGTTGTGAGCTGTTTGTCTGTCTTGTGTTTCTCTGAATGAAGAACAGCTACTTATGACACAATGTAGGACAAACAGGAAACAACCAAATATTTTGCATAAAAATGTCTTAGAACTTTTCTTTTTCTTTCAGTTCTCATTGGAATTTTTTTTTACAAACATTCCTCATATCCAGGACTCAAGGGTCAGTGTCCTGCAATTTTTAGATGTCAAACACACTGAACCAAATAACTGAATCATCTTCTCAGTACAATTATGTTCTGTAGTCCTAGTTCTTTGTTTTCTTTTCTTTTTTTTAAATACAAAACTGTAAAACTGGAACCATTGTATTTGCGTGCTTCAGTGCTTGCAGTTTATTTCTGTTTCTAGACTTATCTAATGGGACTCTGGTAAAGACTGTTATTGTATTCGTGTTGCGCTAAAGGAAGTTAAGCTATCAGCTAAGATATTCAAGCCTAAAATAGAATCTCAATACTAAATGTGTTCTGGAGTTGAGACGTCTAATGTTCATGTCAGTGTTTATAGTTCACATCTCTGAAGGATCTAAAGAATTTCCACGGCTGTAATAAAAATTTGATGGTCGAGTAGATTAAAAACAACAAATATATTAAATTGTAATAACTCATGTCTATTTATTCAATAATCTTGGAGCAAAAGTTTTTTTTATATCAATATGGTTTTCAAATAAAATGAGATTAATTGTGATTAATTAAATTGTCAATTAAACTTGTTTAATCCCATTTTTTTCCAGAGTTACAGGTAAGACGTAAAGAGGTCTGGTCATATGACCTTTCATACTAGATACATGATATTGATATTGTAAGCAATATCAATAGACACTCTATTATTTGACTTAAAAACTTCAATTAGTTGCTAAAAGTCAAAACAATTCTTTTAGAAGTTCAGAAGTTAGAAAAATTTCTGGCAACAATTGTTGCCGGTAGAATGTAAAAACAAATCAAAGTTTTAAATCCTAAAAACCTAAAATTTTAGTTGAAGGTTTTCCTTTTGAGGTATCAGGCTTGGTCTACAGGTCTCCTGTTATCGCTGTCTATATGTTCAAACATAAAATGAATAAACAGATTAATCATAGTGGAACAAAATACAGCTTGGCACTTAAGACAAAGAATCTGAGTTCAACACTCCAGCTTCTCTATTAAAAAAAATAATATATCTACATATTTTTCTTTTGGTAGACCAAATTAATAGATGCACAGGATTTTGAACCATATCCATCTTGTCTTGTTCCATCAATATTTCACATTCACTTAAAGTCACATAAACATATAATCTTTAATACACATTTGCAGAGCTCCTTGAATGAGCACAGCAAGGCTCCCGATAGAATCTCTCTTTGTTTGAAACGACTGGCAGGTTGTGAGCATAAATAGAACAGGCTCTACATCTCATGATGCCTTGAGCCCTGCAGAGTCTCTGAAGCTAGTTTATCATTAATAAACACTTAGCACTTCCCCCTTTTCCCTACATACCTAAAGCTCTGCTTCTGTTCATCTTCGATGAATCATTAACTGCAATTCCTTTCTTGGCAAGCATGAAGAAGAAAAGACAATACATGATTACAGGGTCTCGCAGTTTAAATGCAATTCACTGCAGTTAATGAAGGGTTCATTTGTTATCTGAAACAAGTATCTTTAAATGGAACTCAGAAATTATTTACATTCCGCGTTAGAAACCGAACTAACAGAAACTGTGCATGAGCCAACATCCACACCGACACAACCAGGATCAAAGATCAGCTTTTTCTATGACAATGTGGGGAAAACCTCAACGACTACGCTGCTGAAACGCAAAACAGCGGGAGACTGAAATTGTTTATGTCAGCAGGAAGCATTTTCAACTGAACTACAAATCAGATTTGATCTTTGTGCGATCTCATCTGATTGGCTGAGGGCCTGCTCTGCTGCACAGGCTGTGAAGACATCATATCAGAAAGATGCTGTGAAGACATCATATCCTGCCTTCACAGCATCATTCAGTGACTCAAATGAGTAACTTCCTGTCTTTTTGTTGGGTAAACTACAGTTTTACGATTAAATCAACCACATGTAATTCTGAAATGTCCTCAACTCATGGCAAATTTCTCATATATATATATATATATACATATATATATGTATGTATATATCTTCTCACCCTCTGTGGGTGGTCTCTCTCTCTCTCTCTCTTTCATCCTCTGAGCTCTGGTCCTCTACTAGAGGCCTGGGAGCTTGAGGGTTATGCGTAGTATCTTGGCTGTGCCTAGAACAGCACATTTCTGGACTGAGATGTCTGAGTCTGATGTTGTTCCTGCCTGGGATCTGTTTTAGGCTCTGCTCGATTGAAATTACACTTCAGATTGCTGCAAAGCTGCATTAATATTTCCAAAACAGAAAAAAAATTAGCCCATGAATAAGACGTGACGTTTTGCCTCTGGGGTGACTGTGGCTCAGTTGGCAGGATGGACCTTCCCTAGCTCCCCACCATGTCTCTGTGGTCAAAGCATGCATAAACACAGTTGTCCATTTCTGTTTCAGGAATAAAAAAAACAACAAAACCTGCAGGATGTAGAAAAAGACTTATCACAGTTGTCCTCTGTCTTTTGCTTAAAGCTGCCACTTCATGCAGTTCATTGTCCAGCTGACCTCCTGCTCAGTGTTGACCTGCATGCCTTCACCCCTCACCTCTCCCTGTCACAGCTGCTGTGCTGCTGCCCAGCTGTGATGGACGGCTGCGTCCTCCTTACATACAGACCTGCTTCTTGCTCTGCAGGTTTTAATCTGGACAGTGCTGCTTAATGGCTTTCAGGTTGTATAAGTTGTATACATGCTGGAGTAGATTAACTTTCTTCTCACTAGCTGTGTTTCATTACAAATGTGTTCAAAACTTTGGAAATATTCTGCTAAGGTTGAAATAAAAACACAATTTTACAAGTCCATTGTTTTCATTCATAATAATAATACAAAAAAATAACACAATTAAAATTGCACGTAAACAAGTTTGCTCATGAGACGGGTCATTAAAAAACATAAATCTAGAACTACTTCCTGTCATCTTCTTCTTGGTTTCTTCCAGTGGAAACATCCAGTTGACGATCATGTGACTCCTAGTGCCAAAGCTTTTTGTCAAAATAACAAGAGCTTTTTTAGAAACTGGCATGTTTCCTTTGTGGAATGTTGCACAATTAGAGAACGGAACCACAGCTACTATTTGACAAAAAACTTTGAGTGGAACTGTATTGTTGTGGAATGGAGACAACAGCAAATTAAAGATGGAGGTTGAGTATTAAAGTAGAATCCTCCCTCCAGCTCTGCTGGTGTGTAACAGCAGTGCATGTATTCTGTATACTTAACATTCCAACTCTTCAGTTCCCATTAGAAAAGCACTTTAATGTGTTTCTAGGAGCACAGGCCACATTAAAATGCATTGCCTGCAGTTT
This sequence comes from Micropoecilia bifurca, assembly GCA_903067075.1. NCBI lineage: Eukaryota > Metazoa > Chordata > Actinopteri > Cyprinodontiformes > Poeciliidae > Micropoecilia > Micropoecilia bifurca. The sequence continues at coordinate 25,441 of CAEGAF010087865.1, read as the reverse complement.
CTGTCAAAGATATCCTCACGGAGCTTAAATGCATTTGCAAAACCCAACATTTTAATACCGTCACTGCCACAGCAGATGAAGATTTTGTTGATGGCAGTGAAATTGTGACATGACTGAAACAACGTTTCATTCTTATTCAGGGACCACCAGCAGCCTATCAGAGATCACACCCGAGGCTGGCATCAATCATGGGGAGCCTGGCCTGCTTTTTCTTCTGTTCAAGCACTGCTAAAGCAAAGAATAAAAGCCTTGACAAGGATCCATTATTCAGCAGCTCATCTCCTGTCAATTTGCACGTCACCTGTCAGCTCTTCAGGAGGCTATCTACCCAAAGGTCACAGTTGGTCATCAGTCACATCTCTGACATCAGAAATCAATTGGCTCTAGGCTCTGTCTTCATGTTTTACACCGTGCTATTAGATGGTGATTATGTGATAATGAGAATTGGTGCATTCATGTAATCTTAGAATATTTCAGCATTTATGTCAAATGTCTTTTTAATGAAAACAAAAACAGGAGGCAGAGGTCTGCAACTGATTGCAACTTCACTTCTTTCATATTGTTTTATTGGATGACTAAAAATCATGTTATGGTAAATAAATCTAATCATTTAGAGCAGTGTTTGTCAAACTGTGGTCCTCAGACTATTGGTTGTCTGCAGGCACCCCTATAAACAACAAATAAATGGTTATGTGCTGTGATGTGAGCTCAATGTGTGACACATAAGTAGCTTAATAAAATAATTGTTTTTGATAATAATAATAATTGATAAGTAGGTTAAGAAAAGCTTAAGATGCTGATGGAAAGAAAGCAATGCCATAATTACTTCAATGATTAGAGCTGTTCATGTTTGCAGGAATATTTTCTACTTTCTCAGATTGAGTTGCAGAGCTTTTGTTTTTAATTTACATAGCATGACATCGGCACATAAATGGAGGTCTGCCCAGCATTTGGCTCAACTGCTGCAGCTGTGCTGAATTCTATAAGACATTGGCAAGGAGGTGACCACCGCTGCACCCCAGGCTGACTAACTGCATATGTAAAACCCAAAATAAAATAATTACATCAGGTTTAAAGAAAACAAAGATTAGAATCCACATTGTCAGAATGTGTAAATAACTCAAATCCCCCCCAAAAACACTTGTTCATGGATTTGTCTGGTCCAGTCATATATAAACATCAGGACGGAAAAAAAGACAATAAGTGCGCTAAGAGACTAATATTTTCATTTCATATTGCATTTAAAGTATATTAAGGTACTTTCATTGCAGAAATATTTCAAGTTAAAAAAGACAACAATAAGAGTGCAAAGAAACTACTATTTTCATTTCAGGTTATATATTATGATGTGGTTTTATTGCAGAAGCAATTTCAAGTAAGGTGTTCATGAGTGTTAAATGACTTAAGTGGTTCTCCACCTGAAAAAGTTAGAGAAACACTGATTCAGAGCAACATGAACACTCTAGTCCTTATGAAAACTTTACGTCTCAGTAGAAATGGAAGGTTTTTGTGCGTATGATGAATTATATGAAACTTTTTCTATGATCTTTATGCTGCTTTACTCTTCACCTGTTAATCATGTCTCATTCAGCTCACCTGTGTCCTGCCTACTTAATTCCCTGCCTTCACCTGCACACTCTACCACTAAAGGACCCCTCAGTCTCTACTTCCCAGTCATTAGAAGTCTTTGTGTGAGCAGCATTCCAGCATTCCTTCTTTGCCCTCGTTTGCCCGCTGGTGCCTGATCTTGTTTCTAAACTATTCCGTGCATCTGAGTATGAGCTGCACCTACTAACTTTGAAAAGAATAGAAAAAGATTTATAGATCGCACTTATCTATAAGCCGCAGGTGTCCATGTTTTGTGGTACCTTGAGGTTTTTCTTTGAGTGTTTTAAAAACAATGTTTTTAAATATTGGGCATTTTTCTTCCTTTATTGCTGACAAAATTTTGTTTTTTTTTTACTGTCCATGAATAAAAAGTGATTGTGTGGTGAAGCTGTCTCACAAACACACTTTTAAACAGTTACATCTCATTGAAACGTTTGTCAAAAAGAGTAGAATGGAAGCAAATGTCACTTCACCTTCTCTTCCTTTGGAAGTCACGAGCTGCGTTTCCTTTTATTTGAAAAACAATTTGCTTAATGAAAATGACAACTTAAAAAAATTATCTTTTTATTAAAACATTTTTGTGCTAGGATCATGTGTTTTTTTTCATATCGAAATAGGTGATTTCACAAAACAAAAATGGAAAAATTGTTTTGTATCACGAGTCACATAATTCACAATTGGATTTTACTACTGGTGGGTTAGAAGATGACTGGAAGTGGTTGGAGGATGATGGCAACTCGCTGCATGAAAAACAAATTCACGTGGGATTTTTAAATTGTGTTTCTTCACTAACAGAAACACCGCAATTGCAATATTGTGTTTTTTAAACGCAATATTGCAATATTGCAATATTGTGGAATATCGACAAAATTTTGCACGCACTTGTAATGGAAACGGAGCTACAGACACAGGACCTGAGCCTGGTCTCTGGCAGGAGGAGAGTCCACTTCAAACAGGCAGCATCTGTTTTCCTATTTGTTATTCTGTGTCATTTGTAACCAATAGGCTATGCAGGCAAGCCTGTATGTGTGTGACTGTCTTATTGTGCACAGTGGGTCATGTGTGGGTCAGATGCACTGTTTTTCTGCACCATCTCTTTCAGCCTATATGTGAGGTCACTTACTGACCATCAGATGTGTTGTGATGTTGCTGTTTGCTGTTGTGGATCAGGTGCATGGTGCTTATCAGGTAAATATCCAGACGCAGGAGGGAAAAGTCAATTTAGAAGACTGGCTGATGTCTTGAGATGATGTATCAATATTTCTAGATAATTTCTAGATAGGAACTATGCTGTGAGAGTTTTGGTGCATCAAGGTGCACATTGTCCAAAAAAAAACAAAAACAAATTACAAACCAAAAAGAAGATTATTTCCTGCCATCCGTCTGTTGATCACGTGACTCGTGTAATGCGCAAACGTATTTCCATTGCAGTTTTGAAAAAATACATTCATTCTGATGTATCCACCTAATTCAAAATCATATCGAAAAAGTGAGTTTTTTTCAAAATTGGAGTTTCCATTAAGAAAATGTATTTATTTTTGTCACAATTTCAAATAGTTTTATGGCTAATGGAAACACAGATGCTGATGGCAGAATGTTCTCGGAGTTGTACTTCCTGCCTTTTTCCTCCAAATGTAATGATGGTCATAATGACTCTGCACTCCAAATTTAGTTCCATCAGACCTCAGCATGTGTCTCTAAAAGTCAAAGCATTTGTACTTTTATTACATTTGCAAAGTAAAGTCTGTCTTTTTATGTACCTCTTCTTCTCTGAGTGGCCTTTCAACCCAGTTTGATACAAAACTTGTTCCATTATTGACTGTGACACTCTTATCAGATATAATTAGCATCTTAACAGTGATTTTATTATAAATCTTTACTGGAAATTACACACATTAAAATCTGTCATAGCAGACAGATTTATACACCTTTACTAATTTTGGCTGTGTCTGCAGACAGTCTGCTTATAAAGATATTGGTTTCAGCAAGGCTTGCTGTTTGTGTCTGCAGGATTGAGAAAACTCAGAAAGGCCATAGAGACGAGGAGCAGCAGACAAGGAAAATCACAGGGGAGTTAAAGGAAATGACATGGGAATGGTTCTGAGGTTCAAATGGTTAAAAAAAAAAATACTTTTACAAAAAAAAAGTGTGGCAGCACAAAAGGTGAGCGGAAGGATGGAATTCGAATGGCTTTTGTGATAAGTTGACATTTAGAAAAATCTCTGCTCTATCTTTTTTTTAAGGAAAAGGTCTTATCTGGACCCTGAGGGGGAATAGAGGTATTGTTGCAGCTTAAGATTTGAAATTATGAGATAAAATGGAGTGATATATAAGTTTGATCCTTTCTAATGTCTAAAAAGCAAATGCAGCCTCTCAGACAAAAAGCGTACTGATTGAATGAACTACGGAATGTTATTCCTTTGAATCAGTCATAAACGTACATTGATTTTCATGACGGTCAGTTGCAAGAGGACGTTGCGAGGCCTGCTTTAACGAGAGACTTCTCTGATCAGGGCTAAACGTTGATGCGGAGAAACACAAAATAGATTGTTACTTCTTTATTGCAACACCCCCTCCACTCCCAACCCCCAAAGTCCCCTATGCTTGTAGACAGTATGAGTCCCTTGTAGTCATGTAGTGACGAAGCATATGCAGTGTGAGAAGTAGGCTCTCAGCTGTTCATCCTGCGGTAGTCGTCTCTCCTCCCATTCCGGTCTTAGGTGAACCTCAATACTTCCCCAGACCTCCCTTCCCTTTTTGCTGCCATTACCCAAACTAAGCTCATTTGTCCCCCCCAATAGACCCATGATCTTCCCTTTGTTCAGGGCCCAACCTCCCATTCACTTCCCCCCAGGAGAGCAGACAAAGGCAGAAAAGACACAGGCCTGAACCCTTTTGCCCAGACAGTCTTTGGTAAAGCGACCATAAAGAGATGCGGGACCTGAATGGATAGATAGGGAGCTTTCTTGCTTTGACTATAGCCTCTGTCTGTGAAGACGTCCGTCCCCGTCTACACCAGCTCTGGAGGAAGTGCAGTACATGTGGAAGCAACATGATGAAAACAACATCATGTAAAATGGACGGTCCATGATGAAAACAATCCCCTGGGCCTTTGTCAGTTCTATACTTTATAAGCTGTGATGCAACTTATTAATTTGGGTTTTTGTAGTAAGTTAAAGTAAAATTGACATTGCTGAGCTTTACATCTTGTTAAAACTTCATCAAAACTGTACCTGGAGTGTTGCCCTGATTCTTTCATGTAAGTTTGAGAAATCCTTGAATCTCCCGTGGCAACCACTCATCTGTGCAAAACACCTTGGTGCCTTGAGACACTTAGGTATGGCGAGAGGTTGAAGGAGACCAGATGGAGGTTGGTTACCAGTCTTATTGCAGGCACAGATGTGGCAGGCGAGGAAGTGTTCTCTAATGTCTTTAGTAAAAACTTGCTTGAGGTCGAGATATTCAAACGTTAGAGAGAACGGGAGGTTCTAGGTCCCCTGGAATGGCAGGGAATGGTCTAGGACGAATGGCAGACTGCAAACATACAGAGACAGTGAGTGGACCATGGAGAAGAATACAACACAAGGACACAACAAACCACCCTCCGGATAATTGATAAATGAATAGCAAAAGGTGCTTAATAGGCTGGGCCGGATTTTAGCAGGGGCTTACCGGGGCTGCAGCCCGGGGCCCCGGTATTTCGGGGGCCCCGAAGGATGTTTTATGTTTTTGTGAATGGATAGTGTCAGAATTTAATCAATGACTACGATGATTTTGACGGCACCGATGAAAAATGTTCCAATTTGTTCTGGCAAACGTCCATCTTGAAAGCTTGCTTGTTTTTGGTCCACTTGTGACGCATCTTGTGCATTAGGGAGGAGCATCAAGGAAATATTATTTTACAATGGCGGACAACAGAAAATATGACAGCGGGGCGCAGAAAAGAAGGAAGAGAAAAGAAAAAGAGCATCGCGACAAAGACAAACAAAATGCCTAAACTGACAGGCTTTTTAAAAGCTGTTAGCGGAGATGGAGCAGAAACATCATTATTCCGCTCCTCAAACCCTTAGTTATGCTAATATCTTGACTTTAGCCCAGGGGCCCCATCCTGACTCCAGCCCAGGGGCCCCCATCCTCCTAAATCCGGCCCTGTTAATAGGAAATTTTTAAATTATTTTTACAGAATTTATGCAGATGAAGCTAAAACTATGGGACCTCAGGAGTTCTGGAAAGAATATATTTACATACAAAGGTGTTTGTATCATAGTATAAATGTATAGATTACTTGTATTGTTTTAATTCTCTGTGAACGTGTTGTTCTTGCAATAAACTGCATTTTGTGAGTTAGTATACCCCAGTTAATGATTAATTGATTACCACTTTAGTTGACAACTATTTCAAATGAAGCAATTCATGATTCATCATGATTAATCCAATTAATAATTTCAGTCATACTCTGAAATTTGCACATCCCTAATTTATCTGCCAACCTTTATTTCAAAATTTTGTGCTGTGAAATAATAAATGATGCTATAAATTTGCAGATATGAAATGAATAATAATATTAAGAATAATAATAACATGGCAGGTCAAATGTTAACTTTAAGCAGACTGTTTTTTTCATTGCAAGGATTGCCAAAAATAATTATAACAGCATCCATGAATGATTTTTGTTTGAATGCTGCACCTTCAACACTCTGTAATGTTTTGGAATCCGAATCCAATCATGTTTAAACCATAATCCATATTACCACGGCTCAGACTTTAAAGGCTTATAGAAAACTAGTCTGAACTCCTCAACATGCTAATCTACAAAGCAACACAGCCTGACATATACAGTATCTGGCTCCACCTGTGTGATGTCGAATATGAAACGGGGGTTCGGCTAAAAGGCAACGGGTGGGAGCTGCCATACTGTGCTATAGGGCCTCTGCTGCAGGGCTTAAATTAGACGAGATTTGAAGCAAGTCTTCAGAGATGTGAGCTTTGAGAAGTTTGAAAATATCATTGGGGCAGGCAGATGCTGTCTCTGAGTAGAACATGAGGTGTGAAAGATTACGAAAGGTTTCAAATCAGTGAAATCCACTGCATTAAGTAGAACCAGAACCTTTCATAACAGTGGGGAGCTGATGTCATCCTTCTCACTGTGGGACAACTGAAAATGGGCGTTTTTCATTTTGATCGTTTGCCTTTTCTTTTTTCATACCCAGGCAGAAATTTACTTTAATCAAACAAGACAAGGAGGAGTGAATGCTGCAAATGACTTTATGCAATCTGCTGGGTTTTCTTGGATAGAAACTTTTTAAACAATTTTGAATAACTGAGTTCACAGTAATGTTTGATAACTGATCATTTGGAATGTACGTATGACTGACTGTAGGAATTCTTTGTAAAGAGCCTTCAGATGACACTTATTGTGAATTGATGCTATAGAAATAAACTGAATTGAAACAGATAATCTGTGAAAAAGTGAATTCCTCCCAGTGCTCCCATTAACATCTACAGAAACCACAACCAGTCAGAAACAACAAACCAGAGCCAAGAGGAGGAGCTTAGTGCTGTCAATCATGCTCTAGTACACATTGCTTAATGGGCCAATGCAGAGAAATAACTTATTGTTTATCCACCAACATCAGTAACCATGCTAACCAGCTTTAGGATTCAGAACAAGATCTGGGGTGAATCAACTGTAGTGTAGCAGAGAGAAAAGGGGAGGGAGGGAGCAGGGTGTACACAAGGATGATTGACAGCGCTAAGACTTGCCCTGCTGGCTCTCATTGGTTGTTTCTGTCCGAGCTATGTATTTCTGCAGTTTGATCTTTTTCACAGATATTCAGTCTCATACTTTACTGTCACGACCTAGTGACAGTTTTAACAAATATGTGAAAAACATATTTTTCTGATAAGTTACATATTGCATCCTTCACAATATTAATAAAATATACTAAGGACACAAGTCTTTCCTACTCAGAGTCTGCTCAGGAGTTAGGAGTAACAACACAGAAGGGGATCATTTGAAGACGATAAGCTTTTTAATCCATAAATGTCTGCAAATATTTTGTCTTAACCAAGACAGTGCAACAAGAACGGTTTTCTACCAGAAGCTTTATGCTTCAAAACAAAACATGTTGTCCTTCGAAGCCAAGGCTCTGATCGTGAACAGACCTGCTTCTGGAGGATGAGGAGCAATCTATCCCCTTCATCTGTTTATTCCTTACTTTTCTCAACAGACAAAAGAACCCAGTGTGGCCATTTGAATGTGTACAGTACTATTATTTATGTTACAGTAATGCAGAGGGAAATTCATCAATTAGCTGTGTTTGGAGTGAAGTCCTGGGTGTAATCCGGCTTGATGAGTGGCTGAAAGTCGGCACAGAGGAAACTCTTGACTGACTCTTTAATTAGGAGGTAAAGAAAATGATAATTCCTCATTTCTCTTCTCTTTTCCTTCACTCCATGTGTCTACACTAGGCCAGCAGACATGCAGAATCCCTTCAGGATTCCTTCCTACCATAATTATTACCAATGGGAGCAGAGGAGCTTTTTCCCCAATGAAACTGTTCTGTCACTGTTTCCACTTTCCCAGTTAATCCAACCGAAACCAAAAAGTCAAATATGTTATTAAGGCCAATATTAGGATAATTTATATAAATGAAATTTATCATCCATTTAGAGTATTTATATGTAATAATCCATCCACATTATAAGCAGAACAACACTCAATGAATCAATGGATTGCTGAGACATTATATGTGTAAAATCATAAAAAATAGTATCATCACAATGCCAACATTTGTAATTCAAAATCAGTACTAAAAGACAATTAATACTTAATACCATTTTTATATTTGTTGAACTTATCTAGTTCCTTCACATTGTTTGTTCTGTTGGTAAGAGGCTAATAGCTAAGCAGGTAAAGACAGTTTAAACAGTTCACCATGTTCAATTCTTTGCTGCACATGAAACATGGGAACTCAACCAACTTTTGAAATCCACTAACACTTTATTTGACAGGTGTGCATAAGACTGACATGATACTGTCATAAACACCACATGACTCCTGAACAAGAAGTCTTTATGAATGTCTTTGACTGGTGTCATGAAGAGTCATTTGGTAAATAATGACACTTTTAATACAAAGTTGTTCTAAAAGTTGCATCGAAAGTCTAACTTTGCATTAAAGTGTCATTATTTACAAAATAATACAAAATTAGCAATTTTATGGAATTTAAATGGAACGTTAACGCAACGTTTAGAGTAACTTTGCATTAAAGTGTCATTATTTTCAGAATGACACTTCATGACAGCAGTCCATCCATCCATCCATCCATCCATTTTTTTGCACCCTTGTCCCTTAGTGGGGTCGGGAGTTGCTGGTGCCTATCTCCAGCTGGCATTCCGGGCGACATTTATAAAGACTCAATCATGTTCATGTCAGGTGTTATGTCTATGTCTATGACAGTGTCATTGTCATGTCAGTCTATTGTAAACCACGTCAAATAAAGTGTTACCTAAAAACCATCTCAGCATCAGAGCGTTGGGCTGCACCAGGCTACTGCAGGTATAGAGCTCATCTGCTCTGCAGGCACCCTGACTTCCATCAGTTTATCATCAACCTTTGGGTTTTCCTGTGTGTCTGCTTCATAGGATAAATTGCTCCAGATAACACTGTTCCTTTTAAATAAATAAAGAGGGGCACTAATTGCTCTTCTCCATGTAGTAGTTATGTTGTGGCTGTTTTAGCGCACTGTTCTGACTGTCGGCCATCATTTTTCAGATGAGCTGCTGTGAGTGAAACAGAGGATCTGTAGAGCTGCTGTGTTGACATGATGATAATGGATTGTTTTTCTAAACTCAAATAAGCATATTAAATTCAGTGATTTCTCAGAGTTCATTATCTTAAAAAGGCAATATCATGTAAAAACGTCTTTTTTGAGCTTTCAGTCATGTTATGATGTCATTCCTTCGTCAAAACCAAGAATCGCTGGTAGTCACATTTCTTTTAAGTCATATTTGATATAGTCAGCATTTTTATATTAACTTAATGTAAAATAGTTACTTGATTATGTTATAAAACGCCACTACGTGACTAGAACGCATATAATACTGCCCCTTTAAATTAATGATTATTTTTACAGCTCTGTCTTCTGTTGTTATTTTTTTTTATCACCCTGAAAAAACAAAAGTTATTGGTTTACTCTGAAAACTGCAGGATTTGGATCAGAACATTTGGTAAGAACATTTGGACAGACGAAATGAAAGATGAGCCCAGCAAGCCGGGCTCAGTTGGTTCCCCCGACAGGTTCATGTCGTTAATATGCTCTCATGTCAGCCGTAAGTAAGGTCAGGGGTCACTTCACAGTGGAGGGTCTTTCACTGTGTGAAACCGGACAGGAACAGCCAAGCTGCCAATTCCACTTTCCAAACTCTGCTGCCGCTAACCCAGATCATCTCTCATGGTGACCAGAAGTCGCTTGGAGCCAATACACTGTTTAACATTGCTTTGCTTCATTTGATCCCTCGTTATTAAATTCTCAGGAAGTCAGGAGGAAATGGTTCAGTGTTCTGTGAATCCTCTGTTTGCTTGTAGAAGGATGTCTGCTCAGTGGGTTGAAATGGATCATTTAATACAAGAATAGATGAAATATAAATAATTGCATAACAAATAAATAATCAAGGAGTGCGTGTCACATAACATGTAGGCCATAAGACAGTCTGCATCTGCAGGTCTGTTACACTCTGTCATGTTGGGGCAGAGACATTCTTGTAAATGTGCTGAATGTGCAGCGCTAGCTTGAAGTGAAGCAGCTATCATGTGCAGAGGAAACGCAACACCAACTGTAGCTGTACAATGAAAGGTGAAGAGTGAGTATCAGGTCAGAGGTCATGGACCACAACACAGACACAGACCGCTGTCACAATGTTTGCAACATTTACTGCCCATTTGTTCAGTTAGGCTGAGTGGCTGTGCCTGTGTGTGGTCTACTGCAGCTACTTCTCTGTCAGTATTAGCATCGTAAGCCAGAGAAATATCACCTAAATAAACATAGCATGTCATTGGACAAGTCATAAGGAAAGACTGTTTCTTTTAAACTGCAGTATTATGTGCTTTCTAGGCAGATTGTGCCATTTTTCAGCACTGTCAAATAACTGTTACCTTCAGTTGCTATAAACATCCTGCATAGATCAAATATGAGCTAAAACACAGTTTACTTCCTGATTAAAGCCTTGAAATTTGGTGTCTGTCTCTTTTAAAGCTCCTGCTCTCGCTGACAGTCTGCCTTCAGGAAGTCATCACAACATGGCTCCTCTATTAACCCTTTCACAACATTTTTACCAGCTTTGCTCTGACAAGAAGCTCCTACAACGAGCTGAGCGGATGCAGAGCTCCACCAAGTGCTTTGATGATTCCATAGATTTAACCCAAAAAAAAAACTCACTTAGGCATTCTATCATGTTAGTGCAAAATAATTAGTTACAGTGAAATATTAAAGTTACATTGCTAAAAAAAAAAACTTCTGCAAACATAAAGCCGGACACCTGAGGTGTGCAGAAGTCAAAGAAGTGGAGCAGACTTAACAAAATGTTGCAGTATTCCATTAGGTTCTGCTGGAGATGTTTGTCCTGCTGGGTTTTTAGATTTGATGGATCTCTGGCTTGTTTTTCCCATGAACCTTTTTGATATGATGCCTCTCATCGAAGGCAATTTATTTCACAAACTTGAGGCAGATAGCGCTACAAACAGCTTGAGAAAAGCGATACCCAAACAGTTTCATGACAGCAATAGTGGTCCCATCTATTCTCTGGGTTATGAATTATGGATCATTGTTAATAGCTTTTTTCTCCCTTGTTTAACCTTTTGTGGCCAGATGCTTCTGCCTGATGGCTGCTGTTTCTTGGACTCCCTTTACTTTCTTCTTATCACCAACATCACACTCCTGATCACAATTTTACTGTCTCGTTATTAAATTACATGATGCAGAGGCTTCAGTGGCTCAGGGAGAAGAAGGCAGGTTAAGTGTCTGGCCGAGTGACCCTCTCTGAGGAGTTAACCCACCATCCCACCTCGCTGCTGCATAATGGATGAAGGACAGGCATTGGTAGGGAGGAGTGGAAGCAGGCCCTTATTACCTTGTGATCCATTTTTAATGAGGTAAACAGGTCTTTCCAGGTCACCTGAACGCTCAGAAACACACCCATGGCGGACGGTGTGTCTTCCCAGTCGCCTACCTCAGTGCTGCCCATTTTGACATCCACCATGACTGCAGGGCCTGAATAGCATAATTAGGCCTCACTGTCATTGACAGAACGTGTCTCACTTCCTGCTGAGTCCTCTTCTGTTCTTCAAGTCAGATGGCACCAATTATACAGTGGAAAGAAGACCTTATTAGAAGTGCTCCAGGCAGCCTTTGCCTTACTTTTCCTCTAAGGTTGAACTTCCCAGAGGTGAGGTGCACATCACGACTACCAGCGCTACAAATACATCATTAGATATTTTCATAGAGTTGATCTTGCATTACACTATGCAGCTCATATATTGAATTGTAAATGTTTTATAGAGCAACTATTTAGAGGGGAAGTTTTATGTGGTTCCCAGGCACATAGTATCATTTTTCAGCACAATTAAGTAACTATGTTACCTTGAGTTGATACAAAAATGCTGCAATTATAAAATATGACTTAAAAGAAATTTCACTTTGAAATTGCATCTCTGTCTTTTTAAGAAACTCCTGCTCTTTCTGAAACTCGACCTTCAGAAAGTCATCACAACATGGCTCCTTTTTTCACCCTTTATCAATGTTTTTAGAAGCTCCTACAATGAGTTAAGGAGATGTGCAGTTCAACCAGGTGTTTGCTAATTGCAGCTGGCTAGTCTGAAGGAACTGAGTGAGGAAGTCCTGGGGAGGGCTGCTCTGTGAGGGCGAAGCTCTGAGGCTGGGAAACTGCAGCCCAGAAGAGGAGTTGTGTCCTCTAAGGTGGGGATAGGCCCACCTAGGTGTTTCACACAGCTGAATGGTTTCCATAGAGATTAAAGGTTTCATCAAATATACATCAAGTTAACACTCCAGGTATGTTCTTTATGAGGGAATAACATCATAACATGATGAATGTTGACCTTTTATGAATTATAGAATGAAGCTGCTGATGTCTGTATGGGTAAATAACCAGCCGTGATCAATGCCTGGTCAGTTGGAAATGCAATAATTGAATCTTTTTTTCCAATCAGTGAACACACCACACCTAAACACAACAGGCAATGCTGAAAACAGCACTCTTCAGTGTAAAACTGGTTACTGCTGTTACGCATAATATTTTACTGGGGCATGTTGGCTATTCACTGAAACTTCTTCAACAAAACGCTAATCTTTCATTGTTCTCCTGAACTAGTTATGTACTTTTGCCATTTTGATCATTTTATACCCAACTTTTTCGGTACAAAAGAAGCTGCATATTAAAACATCATTTGGCAAACAGAAATGAGCAAAGTTTAATCTTGCTGAGCCTTTGACCTGCCTGCTGCAGAACATGTTGGATCTAAAAATGTTTGCAACCTTTTGGAAATCTCAGGATTAATATCAGCATCTACATCATCTTCTACAGGGAAAACATGCAGAATCTGCTGTCCACAGATTGTTAAGCCAACCATTGTTGATAGACAGTTTAAAACATTAACTTTAAATTACTTTGTTATAAAATAATTAAACCATGTTTATTGGAGTTTGGTCACACATGAAGTGCTGTTCATTCTATGCCTGGAAGGAATAGTTTTGAATATTTGAAGTCATTCTATATTTTGCTGTTGTCAGTAACGGTTCCATTTTGTGTAATAGAAAGATCTCAGCTCCCTGCTGCAATCCTAACCATTTTGTTTATTTGCACATTTCAGTAACAAGGCACTGATATGAATCAGTTGTCATTTGGCATATGGGCATTTGGCAAAAACACAAAAAATCAACAATAAAAACATTTCATTTTTGTATAGTGGGAGTGGTTTCAGCTGAGAGGGGCGGAATCAGGAGTGAAGAAAGAGGAAGACTTGAGTCATGTTGCCTTCAGGAACAAAGGTACAGGAAGAATTGTGGCTAGAATCAAAAACTGAAAAAAAGATGGTCGTGTTTTTAAATTTTAGACAATTTTCAATTTCAAGTTTCATTTTTCAATTACAAATTTGCTTTGACAAAACATTTGGCTCTAATTTAGTTCCGTAGAAAACTAGCTGACCTGCTAGCTAACCTGCTAGCGAGTGACTAACTGTGGCTTACTGTGACTTTAGACAAATAATCTATTACTCACAATACTTTCACATAAACCTATTTTAAAAAATTCAAACCGTTCCCTTGAAGAGAAATTTAACTCAGCTAAAACTGACATTATTGGGTCAAAACTGTACAGAAGCCAGAGATCAGAATTCACCGGGAAATCTCAGATCAGTGAATCTCAGGTATTCAGTTATTCTTTACCTATTTTGTAACACACACACATGCACTCACAAATATCTCTTTGCTGTCTTTTCTTAGTTTTGCTGCTTTTTTTTATTTGTCATGTTATTGCAGCATTTCTTTTTCCCCCCATATACCAAATGACAGCTGATAAAGCTGAACATTGTTGTGCTCTAATGGAAAGAAAATGGTCTCCCTCAAGCAGGCGCCTCGTACCGGAGTGGCAGAAATTGGATGACAGGCGAGAATGCATGTATGAGGTGTCATCTGGGAAATCAAACCTGCTCAGCTCACTTGCTCTGAAAGTCGGCGTACAGGTACACCTTCGCAAACAGGGAGGTGGAGAACTCCCACAGCAATTCTCCGTGAAGCCTGCCGGGGCTGTGAAGAAGAGGAGAGAAGAAAGAGAGAGAGCGACAGGAAGGTGAGAACAGGAACAGATGGAGAGATGTGGAGAATCTACATTTCCAGTCATTTAAAACAGGTGCTATACATAGCTGAGCTTCCAGCCCATCATTTCATCTAAATGATATCATTACAGCTGAGAGTCATTAAAAAAAGATCCTTTTTCTCCAGCCTATATAGATTTCCACAATCTCCCTGAGGAGCGAGGATAAAAATGAATTTAAGGCCCCTGAAGACACAGAATTAGCTTTTTTATCACCACATATCCTGGCTGCACATGTGCCACTGGGCTGCATACAGGATTAGTTTGGATCTCTTTTTTTTCCTGCCTGACTGGCTACCGGCTCTCTTACCGGGGTGACGACGACCGTTTCCCCCCGCTGAGAAAAGATCTGGGTTCAGCCGGGGAAAAAAAACAACTCTTGAGCACAAGCTTCCCCTGCGGATGTTCCGTGTGGATCTTCAGTCATATCCCTCTACTCTTCATCAACATGTGGAGCATTTGATATCGGAAGAGCAGATTTCCCTAAAGGCTGCCTTACATCAGTTAGAAAGAGATATATTTATTTAGCTTCAAAAGAACATCTTCCTCTGAATTTACATGAAGAATTTTACAGAGCAGATGCTGAATGATACATCAAGCAAAAAGAAAAAAAAAACCCTACCTTCCACTTATTGCCACCAGCGAGAGCTTGAACGGTGAGGTTGGGGTCAAACTCAGACTTAATGAGTCACCCTACGCAGTGGAAGTAGCTTTGAAGTGGCAGCTTCTATCCATCTCCCAGAACAGAGGAGTGATGGATCAGATCCGCCTGACACCGACTCCTCCTGAGTTCTTTGTTCCTGTGTTTATTTCTGGCGGTTCTGCCCGGTTACACCGGATTCCACCACGCAGAATGCCTGGTAATTGTAGCCAGCACATGTTTGGTACCCCAAGCAAAGTCTAATCAAGAGGTGGTTGAGGACAGGACTGTTTGATCCAGGCTGTCGGCTTTGCATGGTGGTCGTTGCCTGAGCAGTTAAACACATGGGTCACTTAAGTCAAACTTTGCTTTTTGGTCTAAATAACCATTACAGTCGTCTGTAAGTTTAGATGGACTCTAACTGATGGCTCGGGGAGATAAAAGCTGATGAATGGAGTCGAAGGAGGCAGTAGCTGTGTTTCCACTACATATGTCTGCACATCTTTATCTGTGTTCTGCTAATGTCGAAAAAAACACAATTAAGAAATCGCGGTGTTTCCATGAAATTATAAATAAAACTAAAATTAGACGTTTGCTGGGTTACACATTTGCTGTTAAGTCATTAAAAGGAATTCAGTCATGGTGCTAGCGTTCATCATCTGTCATCCATCAGAGGAGACGTGTTAGAGCAACAAGCCCCGCCTACTTGTGAACATATGGAGCGTTTTTGTGGAAATTGCAGTGTGTGATTTTGCGGAAGAGTTATGGATTCAATACGTTGGAATGACACACAACTTTTTATAAACTGTGTGGTTCTGTGAGATCTCTGGTGGAGCCAGCTGATGAAAAAGACACAAAAATAAACCATCATCCTTCTGCTACTTCCTGTCGTCTTCTTTGTCTGTCTGCCAGTAGTAACATATGGCTGTTGATCATGTGTCTCATGGGATGCAAAAAAGTGTTGCTATTGCAATTTTGTGAAATATATCCATTTCAAAATGGCTGAGAAACCACCACATAATTTTTTTTTTTCAAAATAAAAAAAAAACTTATGCTTAGTGGAAACAAATGAATCAGCATGAGGGTTTCTGCTTTCTGCTACACCAAAGCTCCTCCCCCACAGCGGAACCTGCTGTCAATGCTAATACTAGTTAGCACAGCCACTGATGATGGTGGATAAATAGTTTTCTTGTAACATTAGGTACCTTTTCTGCCTCTACCACAACTGCAACAAACTGTCAATCTTGAGCTTGAACAATCTGAAAAGGGGAGCGTGTGAGCAGCACGTATGCAAGCCCGTTTGACAACAGCAGCACCTTACTCCTGGTTCTTGTTTGTTGTTTCCAACTCAGTGGTGTATTTCTGCAGATGTCAGTAGGACCACCGGAAGAGAAGAGCTAGATTTTTTGCCCCCAACCCCAACCTGAGAAAATGTGTGCTTTCAATGCAGTGCTATACTGACAAGCTCAGCAAAGAAAGCATTATTCAAGGACGGATCCCAGAATCTAGTGTTAACTCTAGGATGAACCCTTAGCTAAGGTGAGATATTCTGTAGACTGTAGAACAGATGGTGGCTTTTATTATTCCTCACTTTATGCCATTACCCCTGATTCAGAGCGGAAGCAAGTTTTTTTTTACTTCCACTAGTGCTGTTGTTTACGGTTGCTGGGTTACACATTTGCTGTTGATTAAAGCTTTTCCCTCTTCGATTTCTTTTCCCTGTAATAAACAACACACCAGAGGTGAATACACTATCAGGATGTTTCAAATAGCGATGAGGACAACTCACGGTCAGTGTGTCGCCCATCACTTCCTTTGGACATCCAGTCAATGAGATGACATGAAACTGTGGCTGCACGTTAGCCACAACAGCATTATTAATGACCTCATGTTTTCCAAAGTCGTTCATGGCGAGAACCTGCATGATTACAAGATCACAGAGGCGTAAAATTACCTGAACAGCAACAAAATTGATGAAGTAATTCTCAACAAACAAGGCAACTTTATTTTTCTTAAAGCAGCTGCAGACCGAGCCAGAACATTTCACCCGAGCTAAACAGTTAGCATGGCTCATGCTAAGGGAGAGAGGGGAGAAGGAGATGTTCTATCTTTTTAAGGTGTTTACTTGAATTTAGAATATTTGGGAACATGCCATTTCAGTCTGGAGAGACTCAAATGGAGAAACAAAGCGATTAAAGAAAGTTTAATGACAAATAAACATTAAAGTCCTTTGGCGTTCAGGCCCTGGCCAGGGATGTCGAGCTGGAACTTTGATAAGCTCGATAAACATTCCTGATGCTGCATAGGAATGTAATCCCCCCAGGGCCTGTACAGGTGGCGGCGGTCGAAGAAGGATGAGGCCTGAGAACCAGGAGCAGAAGGTGGAGTTGGGGCAGAGGTGGGTTGATCGCAGCTGGTAAGCAGAGGAGGCTGTAGATGAAGGTCCGTATCAACTGGAGCTTGATCGGCTTGATCCAGTGCTGATAGTGCAGGGTGAAGAGAGGGAGGCGCTGATTGATGAGGCAGGTGAGGCTACGGACCCCACGTACCGCGGCCGTCGCCAGCTCGACTCCCGACCCTGCGTCATTCACCGCATGTCTTCCCCCTCTCTCAATGCCCACCTTCCTGTCTGCCTACCTTCAAAAATGAGGCCACTAGAGCCAACAAAAATACTCCATAAAAAGAATATACAAAAAAAAAAAAAAAGCTGCAATGTAAGTTTTTGATCCATCTTCCTGAAAGTTGCAGTTCTTGCTTCCAACTCAGTCTGGGTTTTCTCCCCTTCACTTGGATTCCTCTGATAAGATTTTCCACAGTCAATCAGCAAATAGAATTAGTTGCGAACAATGACATTGAGTTCCTGTGATGTTTTAGAGTTGTAGTCTGCTTGTAGTTTTAGCAACAGCAGCAGAGAAAGTGAATGAAGCTTTTCTGTCTGTTGGCAGCGCTTTCAAATATTAAATTAATATCAACATTTCCCTCGTTCGGATTGCCTCTTCACTCTTCAGAGTGGAGAATGGTTATTTACAGTGCAGTGCATTGCCGATAAGCTTCTTAGCACCAAACTGGTCAGTATGTATCTGACCAGTTTGGTGCTAAGAAGCTTATGATTGATTGATTTGTTAACAGAGTTCACAAATCAAGGAAGCAACCGTTTGTCAACACCTGAGACCCTCTGGACGAAGCAAAGCGTAGGATAAGGCTGGTTTTTACCAGGTGTCACAAGCTTGGTTCTATGTTTCTGTCTGCTGAGCACATTGTTAATGGAAATAACAATGTGCTCAGTGAGAACAATTTACCTTGTTCTAACATACATTAATGTGACCTACTGTAGGTATTAGTCTTCTAAGTTTTATGTTGAAAATTGAATTGGAAAAAATTTATCCTCCCTAATATTTGTAATTATATTATATGTTCTCATTTTAATCTTAATTTTACTAGGATTTGCACAAAAGGTCATATTTTCAGCTGATAACAGATCTGAAGTATTAAATGCAATGATATGATCAATTACTCAGTACTTGATTATTCCTTTTTCAGAAATATTTTTATGGTTTCCTGTGTCATTTCATGGATGGATACTTTTTTACTTTTATCCGACTAAAAATCTGTCTACATGGTGCTTCTCTCACTAGGATGGAGCCCGAGGCCAAACCTCAGAGAAAACCTGCAGAGCTTCCTCTTCCATCAGGGCCGGGACATTATCTTCTCCAACTTTCTTGTGAATGCAACAGCAAACATTCCCCAACATTCGCTCACTGCCTCAGTGGAAAGTTTTTGCTCTCCCTGTTGTGTGAAGATGCTAAACTCTAGCGCCGTACTCTGGTGCAGACAGGGTTTATAAAACACTAAAAAACCCCAAACTATAGCAGCATTCCTTCCAGGTTGTTATGTTTAAACCTTGTATATCTTTTCAGTGTTTGGGGGAATTGTTTGCTGGTGATCTGCCTCCTCATCAGTCTAACAAATGGAGGCCTTGTTCACTCTCTGCTTTCAAGTTCTTAAATGCTATGTTAATGTGGAGCCTGCATTCACTTATATCTTGCTTTCCATTGGCTTGCTCTCCGCAATTTGCTGCTAATGGTCCAACCACCACTGCACCCCCCCCTACCCTCCACCCAACTCCCTCTGTCATCCACTTCCCCATCCCCTTCCCCCCATTTTCCTCTCCTACTTTCTCTCTCTCTCTTTGCTTCTCTCTCTCCAGCCTTGAGGCGTCCTGTTTCAACTCCTTGCTTTCAGTCACAATGCTGTGGAGAGGTTTGAATGGGTGGGGTGGGGGTGGCAGAGGGGGCATTTAAGAGAGCAGTAGGTGGGAGTGGAGTCTGACTGCAGAGGGTCTTCTGTTTCAGAGAAAAGGGAGTTCTCTCATTCACTCTCTCTCTCTCTCCCTCTGTCTGTCTGTCTGTCTCTGTCTCTCTCCTCACTGGCTGCAGCACATCAGCTGGCTCTCTAGGTAGACGAGAGTAAACACTCATAGGGAACAGAGAAAAGATGACAGAGCTGTCAGCGCTCTGAGAGCCACGGAGTGGTGGGAACATTTTCTCTGACTGGCTGAGGAGGCTTTCTGCTTCCATTTTTCCCCGTCAGCTGAGAGGCTGTGAGCGTTTTCTAGAGGTAAGTCACCTTCTCTACCTGCATGGAGCTGCTGGGGGCGAGCGGGTTGATGGGTTCACCTCACTGACACAGAGCGCTCACACCTTTTGAGGGCTCACAACTTTCACCACTTTTTTTTTCTTGATTGTTTTAATCCGGCTATATGAATGCCTTCCATTGGAGAGATGTGACTATGTTAAAACCTGTGATAGGTGTTATAGGTAATGACTTATTTTTAGCAGTTTTACCACTGAATTATTCAAATATGTCAAACAGGAAAGTTGTAATGTCTGAGTATTAAAAATAGGGCAAAAGTTTAGATGTTTGCTTGATTAAGATCTCTGATTTCTGTTTTTTTCCCATAACATTTCTATCGTATAAACATTTCTGAACACACTCCTCACACATCAAGATAACGATGTATGTGACATTGGCTGCAGGAAAATAGTTTGGTCCTTGTATTAATGAGCCAGGACTTCAAACTCCCTTAATTACATCCTTTACTGCACTCACCTGGGAGTCATTTATGTCCTGTAGGAGAAAGTGTTTGTTCCTACATTACTACATTATTATTATTATTATTGTTATTATTATTATTATTATTACTGTTATTCTTATTATTTTAATTGTTTAACCTGGTAAAACCCCATCGAGATCCAAATCTCCTTTGCAACACAGATCTGGGCAGAAAATCCGCAACCGAAACCAACCTGGTTACACAAAAGTAAAACAAATTAAACAAAACTGCTCAAAATAATTTTAATGAAATAAGATCTGACATCTTCAGTTCCTGCTGGAGCTGATTCCATGCTGCAGAAGCCGTAACATCGAACTCTTACCACTGCTTTTCTGCTCTAACACGTGAAAGCAGAAAAAGAAAAATGTTGCCCGAGTATCTTGGGACCCGGCAGGCAGACCGTGACGATTTGCTGGTTTACCCTGCCTGCATTAAGGCTGATGCTGGGTCGAGGTTCTGCTGGTGCTGCAGAGCAGAGACGGGCTACAGTCTGAACATGTGCACTTACCCATGTGCACATGAGTGCAGTTCGCCGCCGACTACAGGTCCAGCTGTAGAATTTATGGCTACCGGCAGACGCCTGGGCTGGTGTAACCCGGGAGACAGAGACAGACAGCTGCTCCGCATTAGAAGCTGCCGGTTGGGGTTCTCTCCCAGATCTCCATGCCTCGCACACTGCCGGCTGGAAAGTTGCAGCCTCTCTAACACACACATACATAAACACACACACAGTCGGCGGCTCTCCCTGATCCCCAGGTTGGTGTCATGGTGGTCCCAGGAGGAAAGAGGAGCCGAGGCTGTCTGACAGATTAGGAAATAAAACTGGCATTCAGTGACAGGGGTGTTGGTGGCAGATATGCCATTTCTGGAGCTCTGCCAGTCGGGTGTTTCTTCTCAGAACAAAAAGACGGTGGTCTGTGGACACAACTGTCACTGACATGAGAACAGCATGAGAATGGTAAGCAACAAAACAAAGAAAGACCTGACAAGTCTGCCACTAGACACCACAGTCCAACTGAGGATGTATATTGTTTTTATAGCATGACATCTTTAGCTGATTTGTTTCTGTTCCTATAGCGTGCTTGTCAAAAACACACCAGCATATAGTGCCTTGTAATTTTCTCTGATCTCATAATGACGTCCTTCAAAACTTAACCATGCAAGTCAGAAAACCAGAAAATAATCCACCAGTTGGAAGCCCAGACAGCAGATTACAGTCAGGACATTAACAATGACTTTCTTCTGCAGTACTGTTTATGTGAGACACTTTCTGACTGCAGCCGTAACGATGTTCCAAACACACTCCAGCCACGCTGCATTCAGAAATCAGGTCATTAGAGCAAACTTCACATTTCCATCTCAGGATACCCACCAGACGCGATGCTGTTGAACAAATGGCTGAAAAATGGGAGCTTTTACATCAACTTATTTGAACTTTATGCCATGTTACGGCGTTACTCCCTCATCACAAACATACCGGTGTTGCTGCCTTGATTCTTTCATACATTTTTGGTTGCCTTTAATCTCCTTGACAACCATTCAGCTGTACAAACTGCCTGGGTGGATGTAGCTCCGCCTTTTAGATGCAGCTCCTCCTCAGAACTGCAGTTTCCAACTCACAACATGACCCCTTCAAAAGCCCTTCAGGAAAGATGTCTACTGATGTCTAAATGTGGTCTTAAGGTGATTGGCTGTGGTTAAAATGACCAACACTTTCAACGTCTTTGTTGGGATAAAATTTGCACACCAACTATTAAAAAAAGCTAAATAAAGTGACCCTATCTTGTTCCTTCATGCTGTGCATTGAGTAACTATGTTACATATTTGTGCTGTGAATGTTCATCAAAATGATTGGGCTCTGAATTTTTTTCACAAAACTAAAGATTTTTGCATTGACACTTTATTCAGATCAGCTCACATGTGTGCCTGTTGTGTTGGTGTTGAACACTGGTGTAGTCTGTGACCGAAGGAGTGAGAGGAAGACCATCAGGATCTCAGGGCAGCTCTTGTTAGACGGTGACTGGAAGTGACTTGCAGATGAACCAACCTTTGTCTGGTTTAATTGTCTTTCTTGATTCTCTGCTTTGTCCAAAATGTCTCCAAGAAGACTTTGATTTTGGAAAACCAATTTTGATTGTCACAAACATTTCAAACATGGTCTGAGGACCCCCGTCTGTGAGGATTGCACATAGCCTCGTGGTACAACAGCTCATGCTTCACACATTAATGTTTCATGTTGGGTCGGCTATGCATATAAGCTGCCTCTGACAGTCACACTTGGTATGGCAATGAGTGGGAAAAGCAGCCTTTGTTTGGACAGCTGTCAGCTCCCAGAGCTTCATGCCCTACAAAGCTCTCAGAGAGGGCGACCATCTCTGACCCCACTTAGCTCCTTCACTGGTGATCCAGAGCGTACTATAATCATGGGTATTCATGATGACCCATGTCGGCCAGGATTCGGGAGAATGTTTTGTCTGGGCTAAGTCAACGTCATCTTTAATTCAACCTTTGTTTGCCGCCTCTTCTCCTCATTTTCTCCTTTGATTTGTTCGATTAATGTCGTTGCTGGTTTTGCTGTGTAAAAACTTGAGTCATCATAAACGTAAGATAAGGGTAGTTCTTGAACTATCTTAACATGTATTGTTTCTGACTGATTGTGATTTATAGTTCCGGCCAGCGTCGAGGTTGAAGATGCGCTCTGAAATCTTTTGTTTCAAAAATGGCCTCAACAGGGCTGGGTTATGGATTTGACCCATAATCCACAGATTTAGGTTTTCAAGCCAAAAATAGTCTAACATGAATGTTTTTGGAAAGCTGGATCACAAATACTGTTAAAACTGTTAAAACTGTTAAAAGCTGTGCCACCATGCAACCTGGAATTATTCAGTTATGAAAGTAAAAACACCAACCTCTTAATGTCTACCAGCAGTGTCCTAAAAACTGAATTTAGAAATAAAAAGGATTGACATAAACTGTATAATAGACAGTTTACTGTCAGGACTGCTGGATTAAAAAAATAAAAGTTCAGCATAATTGTATGAAGTATTCTCAAAAGGGAAATTGATTATTTGTTTCTTTAAGATGATATTCACCATAATTTCAATTTAATTTCACTAAAGCATCAGTCAGATTTGGAGTTCAAACAAATATTTCTCATGGTTGGAAATTAACCCGTCGTGTAGGACATTTTTCTGCGTCCCCATTGAAGACCAGTTACGTTAGTCATCAGTCCATCTCAAAGGAATCCAAAGTTGTTGCCCTTCCAGATGGTTTCCTGATGCTCCTCCAATTTTAATGTGAAACGCCAAAGAAGTGGAAGCCCAGGGTTCCGGGACGTCTTTGTTTTGCCTTGGCCACCATAGGAGTCAGCCAACTGATGAACACGTGGCAGATTCTTTACCCTCTACTCTACACCTCCAGCACTGACGCCCCCCACATAGGAATGTGTGAGCTATAATGTTTTTGGACAAGATGGAAACCCTTTGAGAGGAGTAGACTATTTAAATGGAGTAAAATGATAGAAAAAAAAAAGAAAAAACCCGGGGAAGCCGGTGAAGAGTCGACCTCAGAGACCAGGGTCATTAGGCTCATACAAGTGTATGAATGGAAGGCACTCGCAATTTGGACACGCAACACGCTTCAGGCTTTCAGACATACAAGGACAAACAGATGTCCGGGTATCACAGCCAACATGCTTCTATTTGTAGCACAGAGAAGAAGGAAAAAAAAACTCCTTTCCATCCTGTTTGAAAGGAAGTAACCAATAAACATCCAGCACTGGGCTAAAGGAGGCAGACTGTGAAAGCTCTCCTTCATTTTTACTCAATGTCTACATTTACTCTTCCAGATCATTCTCCTGCCCTTCTCCAATGTTTGAGCTGCAGCTCAAACAAATGAAATATGTCACAGTTTCTCCAATTTATTTTATGATGCCTTGGCCCCTCCAGAAAGTTTCACATGATGCAGTTTCCACTTATGCTATGCTATGGTGAGACTTTAAAGTTCAGAATAAAACATGTTTTGCTCTTATTTAACTTGTTAAACTACTTAAAAATCATGTTTTTCCCTTGCTAACATGTTTTGAAGCATAAATGGGCTGACCTGATATGTTAGCATTTTCTATTTTCACTTTCATTAAACATAATATCTAAAATTTTGAAATACTGTCTCACTCTGAATTTGACGTGGATATGTAATCCTTGCAACCTCTGAAGGTTTAACTAAATTTGAACTGAATGACAATTTTAAACATCGTGTTGCCAAAAGTAAGATCAGACACTGATGTTGGGCAAAAAAGACTCTTATGTAGTCTTTTCTCTATGTCGTCTCAAATGTGTTCTAACAGGTTGAGGTCTGTTCTCTGCAGGTTTCTTCACACCAAACTTTGTGTGCTGGTGCTCATTCATGAACACCAAGTGGCCATCGTTAAACCTTTCTCACAAATTTGTGAGTAAAAGGTTCTCCACTATTTATTTTAACTTCCGGATTACCAAGGACATCTATCTTATCTGTAGAGTCTTGCAATCAGTCACATAATTTATCCTGAGCAATTTTTTTGTACCTCCTGTTGGAAGTTGTAGTGTTGCAGTATTTGCTCCACTATGCTGCATTTGTAGTTGGGGACTTTATGTTCATGGAAGGTGGAATTGGAGATATTTGGAGGGTTGGGACAGTTTTTGGACATTTTGTCTCTGATTGAAGTTGGGGTCTATGTGAGGGGATTGAAGTCTGGACTGGTTCTGGCTGTGCCTGGTCCAGGTCTGGACTGATGTGCTACTCCGTCATGCTGGAGGTTTGACCCATCTAGAGACAATGGAATGTATGGGAACATCTCCTGATGTGAACCTGAGGTTCAGATTGATCATGGTAGAACTCCCTCCAGTCTGCTGCTCCCTCAGAGTGGAATCAGCAGCAAGTTGAAGAAGTTGGTCTCTTTTAATATATATACAGTCATTCTTGGATTGTAAAAGTGTTAGTAAATGTTTGGTGGACATCAACTTTTACCTTTATGGGTTTGTTTGTTCATTGCTATTTTTCTGCTTTATTTACCATATTGCATGTTCGTTTGGTTTTGGCACCTGTGGTTTTACGATTACCATACCATACCGTACCATACCATACCATACCAACTTTATTTATAAAGCACTTTAAAACAACCACAGCTGATACAAAGTGCTGTACATTAAAACACA
>CAEGAF010087852.1:0-18004 GCA_903067075.1 Micropoecilia bifurca | reverse complement strand
GTGTGTGTGTGTGTGTGTGTGTGTGTGTGTGTGTGTGTGTGTGTGTGTGTGTGTGTGTGTAGGTGTGTGTGTGTGTAAGAGAGACAGAAAAAAAGAGAGGGAGAGAGAGAGAGAGAGGTGTGGGTAAATGTTTGAGTTTGAGGGGTAGTTCCTCTGGGAAACACCTCCTTCTGCTCTTGCGCAACATTCAATATCTCTCAGGGACACAACAAACTAACAAACTATGTTTTTTATTAAAAAAACTATTGTGTAAGTTGTGACTCATGATCATTATGTTTGTCAAGCTCATTTTTCTTAAAAAACACAAACAGAAATGTAAATCCCAGGTTTGCTTTAGTGAAGTAAGTGTGTTGTCCGTAACCATCTTTAGCTGTGAGGTGGATTCCTGTTCAGATGCGACCAAAGATCTACACTTCCCTGCTCACTTCCGCACTGTTAATATGATCTGCCAATAAGACCTGGTTTTTGTGAAAGAATCAAAGCGGTGCGCATACACCCTAACTGGAGGAAAAACAGCGGAGGGAATATTTTTGATGAGAGAGTAATATTATAACATGATTTAAAGCTCAAAAAAGTAAATTTCATATAATACTGCTTCTTTAAATCAAATAAATCTGACATACTTTTTATTGGCTGCAGAATGTGTTTTAACTACAAAGGCATCACATTCCTCAGCCTCCCTGTCCCTGGTAAGGCCTAATCAGGGGTTCTGGAAACTTCAGGGAGACCAGTGTGGTTTTTCGTCCTGGTCGTTGAACTCTGGACCAGCTCAGCATGGGGGCTGGGGGGGCATGAGAGTTTACCCAACCGCTCTACATGTATTTAGTGGACTTGGAGGAGGTGTCCCTCAGGGAGTCCTGTGGGAGACACAAGAGATTATGGGGTACTAGGCCCTTTAAAATGGGCTGTTAGGTCCCTGTCAGTGTTTGGGCCGCATTGCCGGCAGTAAGTCAGACTCGTTTCTGTTGAGAGTTTGACTTTGCCAGCATTCCTCTTATTCACAGATTCTCATCATTATCTTTATGAACAGAATTTCTAGGCTCAGCTAAGGGGTTGAAGGAATCAAATCCATTTTGGTGGCCCTCAGATCACATCTTAGCTTTTCGTAATATTAACATTCTTGTTCAGATAAATGAACTATCAGACAGAGCAGAATGCATGCAGCGCGGCTGTTTAAAACAGTTTGGCCATTCTTCGCGCAGTTTTCTCAGCGTGTCTCCATTAGCCGAGGCAGGGCGTGTGCCGCTGACACATTAAAACGAGGTGAAAGGCAGGAAAGAGAAACAGGAGCTTGGAATTTGATCCACCTTGTCTTTATCTGCCCAGTAAAATAACACCACGCTCCATAGTAATTTATCCAGCTGCAGACATGCACGTGTGTTCCCTCCGCTGTGTTCCCTCCAGTAAGGATGTGTGTGTGCACCCATATACACATTTCCATACATGCCTGAATACACTCCTCTGCATTAAAAGTGTTTCTATGCAAGCACTTCTGTTCCCGTCCATGTTTGTTTTATTTGTTCATTCTCGCGCGTTTGGATATTTCGAGCATGTTTATGTCCGTTTTTGTGCGTGAGCGGGTGCTAGTGCAAGACTGTTTGATTGTTTCACCACCTGTGTCTGTCGTGTCCACAGATTAGTGCCTCCCACCCTGACACTCAAATCAAACATGTCTCGGGTTTCTCAGCTGTCTTTTGTGTTGAGTGTGTTAAGCGATTTTTAAAGTGGTCCTATCCGGTTTCCCCTCTGGGCTGAGGGGACAAAGTCTCAGTGGATCTATCTCAAACTTTCCTCCGCAGATTGGTTTTCTTTGTACCACCTTTTTTTTTTCTTTTTGTATCAATGTGACAAACAGAATCCAACATCAAAGTGAGAAAGTGCATCCTTTGTTGTTTTGGAACGCATTCCAATTAAAACTTTAATCACCGTGAGCTTCAGAGCTGCTGGAACGGTGCATTTGTCATCTGTCGGGTCCATTCTGCAGATGAGTAAACCCCACTCGTCTACTGATTTAGTATTTCACTGGCATTCTATTTGCATAGCTGAGGAAAGAGGAAATGGACAGGGAGGTGTATGTGCATGTGCATTTTTGTGTGTATGGTGGCTAACGAAGTGGCCTGGAGAGTGCATGGATGGATACTTGCCAAGCAACACCCCGATGCTTATTCCCAGTTGCGGGCTGCTCCTCCACCCCCTTGTGCATTGATGAGTGTACCCACTCTAAAAGCTCACAAATTCTGCTCTCTTTGACAATGGTTAGGTCAGCTTAGATAAAGCACGTCCATTAGAGGCAATTGAGTTGGGGGACAGAGTGACAGAGGGCAGAGGAGGAGGAGAAGGAGTACGAGGGCTGTGACAAACTCAAAAGGTGGCCATAACTCTTGTTGTCTTCATGGGAAATTTTCGCTGTTTTGGCTTGATAAGTGCCTCTGAATCACATGGGTTTAAATTAGCAGTTCTTCTGTAGTGATACTCATTAGGAAGCTTATTAGTCTGCTGACAGTCTTTGGTATATGGAACTCTGTAAAGCATCATGCATCTAGAGAAAGCAAAAGAAACCAACTTATGCCATTCCTGTTTTCATACCTATTTTTTTTCTATCTTGCAATACTTTGATATTATCTTCCTTTTCTCCTTCTGCTTCTTCTTCCTCATTTTTCATCTCTCCCTCACTTTCAGGGTCTAGCTTGTGGCTTTGTGGTGATGCGAGTTGATAGCTGGCGGTCGGTGGCTGATCTGTACGGGCTTAAGAGGAATCCATCTGTGACCATGTGGTTGCGGTTGACTCAGGCAGTTGCAGAACGGCTACCCAAGTGACGTTATAGAGCGGTACTCAAGATGAAAGCATGGGACTTGGTCATCATAAGCCATCTTGGCAGCTCAGGCAATATATGTGCTGACTGCTTTTTATTGAGCTCAAGAATGTGCATGGAAATGAATCAAGACAGCTGGCTGATTGGTGAGGATGGTTTATGGTGACTGCCAGTCACTCAAGATAAAACTAGAATATGCCAATTCCCACAGATGATGCTCAAATCAAAAGAAGTAATTAGTTATTACAAGTGTTATCAATAAGTGTGTCCAAGAGTTGACATGAGCATGACAGTATTGCTTCCAGTTACCCTAAAACAGTACAAAGATGTTAAAAAATGTAATACAGGTGGGAAACTATAAAGGAACATGGAAGCACAGATTAGAACTAAAGTAATACATGGATAAACCAGAATGTCAAATGAATATTTTATTTAGAATTGCACCAATAAATTGACCAAAGAACAAAATCAGCTAAGGTTACCCAGTGGATCGGGTCTAACCAATGAGTAGTTGGAATCCTAAAAAATGAAATGTTTTCCCGTTCCTTAAATGCATCAAAATGAAAAGCTTTGCAGAATTTTTGGCATATAAACACATAAACTGCACTTTTGTTTTGCTAGTTTTGAGTTTGACAAAAATCAGTTAATCTTGCAAATTTCTCATTTTCTGTGGCTGATGTTTATTTCTAGCTAACTAATATCCCAATTGAAAGACGTAAAACCTCAAAAAAAAGAAAAAAGAAGACAAGTGGTAGCAACTAGGAATAGCGCAATTGGTAAATCTCTAAATTTTATTGCAAATAAACAAAAACATACAAACCTTGACTTGTGATTCATATTGCTTTAATTGTCTGTACTACGGAGTTAAGAATGTCAGTGAATCTCCAGAAATGACTGGGTAAATGTGAAAAGAATCTTGTGGCTTGGAGAGATGAGGGCAGAGATAGTTGCACTCCACTAAAATCAGTTTTTCATTTAACTCAGTACCTGTCATGTCGACTTCATTTCCTCGGTTTTATTCTCTCATCCTTGCATCCTTCCCCTCCTTCTCCTCCCCCCTCTTATTATTTCGTCCACTCTGACATCATCCCCTCCCTGTGTGGCAATGTTCTAAAGTTGGCTCGGTCCAATTCCGACCACTGCCGATGCAGACTGATTAACTGTAAATCTTACTTCAGTGGACAGTTAGCTCATCGGGGCCGGGCAGACGGTGGGACAGGGAGGAGGCCGGGTGAGTGAGTGGGTTTGTTGTGTGTGGATGTGGCTGATGTAAATTGTCTGACCTTCCCGGCATCATTAATCACTGATAGCTGATAAAACTCACTTTCCATCCATTCAAGAACCCAGTTTAAACATTAAGCCACAGTGATGTGCTAAGATGTTAGCCTCAGCTTTTCATTCTCAAGTACATAAAATGCTATTTTACCTAACCCTTTAAAAATTTGTTTAAGCATACCAGTGTGTTTTCTTCCTCCTTTTCTGTCACCTTCTAGAATAAATTCAATTAATCAAAATCAATACGGTTTTCAGCTAATAAAGCTGCCGACATTACTCACACCACAGGTAAACATATGCAAAGCAGATTTATATTGCAGAAGCAGTTTTTGAGAAGTGATTAAGACGTGTCATTAAATGCACCAATTGAAAAGGTTGTGCAATTTCACTTATATTTCAAGAATAATCAGGTTAAATAAAATCCATTATTTTCACATCAGTCTCGAATTAATCAAAGCTCATTCTAAGTAGTAAATTATTTTACTCAGTCTGTTAGCACTCGCTCGACAGTTTATAGAAAGAAACTGTATAACATCTTAGGAGAGATTCTGAAGAAAAGTGAGAATGAACATTCAGGTCGTTGTTTGAAAATATTAACCTGAACGTTGAATCGACAAATTATGCAAAGAATGATGGATGGATGGATGGATGGATGGATGGATGGATGGATGGATGGATGGATGGATGGATGGATGGATGGATGGACGGACGGACGGACGGACGGACGGACGGACGGACGGATGATCAGAGGCCAACAACTTTTCACAAAATCAGTGAATTAGCAAGAATAAAATAAAAAAAATCTACTTTTAGAGTCTGAATCTTGCTTCTGCTACTTAGTTTGAAAAAAAAAATACATATTAGATTTCTGTCAACATCAGGGAGGCGGTGATCAGAATTACAAGCGTACAGTTTGACCCAGCACTCCTTCGGCAGCCTTGCTCTGGTGAGCTAAGAGAATGGCCTGCAGGTACTCCCACAAAGTGTTCGGCACAAGCCAATTACAGATTACATTACAGGAATTTGAAGTAAACTCCACTATATCAATTCTAACTAAATAAATCTGGATGTGTGTCAAATGAATTCCATGTGCTTTGGTCCAAATAGCTAAGTAAAGCAGACTGGGGTTTACTCTCATATTTCTATTTTGAACAGTTGAAGCAGTCTAAACCATTTGTCCTCTGGTTTAGACTGTTACATTTTTGACATTTTATAAATTCTGTCTTCTCCCTTCACCTCTTTTCATTTCTCTGTCTACAAGCGTTCATAGACAAACTAAACACAGATATTTTTTTTTGTTTAACTTGTTTTACCATAAAAATTGGATTGAATTCAGTTGCTAAAATTCAAATTCAGTGCAAACATTTATAACAATCAACAGCTACCAACATCTACTATTACACCACATTGAAAGTCAAAGGCAGCTCTGAAGCCAGGCTCATGCAATGTGTATTAATAATAGATTGAAACCTCGTGTTGAAGTGACGATGCTTGAAAAGGGCCCGTCTCAGGGAAGGCAGTCTTGCACGAGAGCTGCAGGCCGGGAGACGCTCGTCTGGATCGTGAGCATGCAGCTACACTCAGCGCAGACAAGCCCCTTTTCACCCAGTGTGTTCCAGTGTCTGTTTCTTTTTCAAATTACATTAATATTAACACATGGTAATGAAGGCCCGAACGCAGACAGAGAGGTCTTTTCTCTACTTCACTCACACTTGCTTTTTTTTTTTCTTTCCCCCCTGTATGTCTCTGTCTCTCTCTTCCTGTGACAATCTAAACCAGATGCCACGGGTCAAGGAGTTAAGGCAGGGGCCGATGGTGGCAGTGATGTGTTCGTGCACGTGTCAATGTGTCAATGGGCAGATATGTGGGTCTGCGCGTGCATGATCTGAAGGCGATCAGAAGTCAGAACGGGAGGAGAAGGAAGGAGGAGGGGAGAGGGAGGATAGAAGAGGCAGCGAGAGGACGTGCCAAACCAGGAGTCAATTGTGAGAGACTGGTGCTGAAGGGAAAGGGATGGTGGGTGTGGAAGTGGCGGGGGGAGGTATTGTGTGGGGGATGCTTGAAGGGTGGGTGAGGGGGTGTTGGGTAGCACGGGTCATTAATTTGCTGTCCTTTGTTTTGTCAGTTTGTTTTCATGAGGCCCTGAACGGGACGAAAGTAAAAGCAGTCAGCCTGAAAATTGTCTGCCTGCTCTGCAGCATGTTCTCCCCTCAGGGCTGACCAAGCTACCCCTGGGATGAGAGGGGCGCTGAGAAAGGAGGGAACTGGAGACGAGGAGGGAGCACAGAGGTTGGCCCCTGCTTCCCTCTCGCACACTAGCCACTTCGGCCAAGATTGATCACAGATTACAGATAGCAATCCTGCCCACTTCATTGACTCCTCTGTCTCGCACTCTGCTCGTACCACTCCTGTCTCTGTTTCGATTTGCCTGCAGACAGGCAATCAGATAAGACCTCACCCCACCAATTAATATCAGGAAATGAGTACAAGCGGTGAAGCTCTAATCAATGCACGCTCACGAACATGCGGTTATTGGCTTACTTTGGCCAACAAAATTAAAGTTAGTGGCGCAATTGTTCTTTGAAGTGCAAAAAATATGCAGTTTTGTTGAGTTTTGAAACCCGCATTACACATTTACCTCAACAACCTCCTCTTTAAATTTAGGCACGCTGTGGGTGCAAACGTTAACAAAAGGTTTTAAAAATACTTATCTATGAAAGCAATGTCATCGTCATTCATTTTTATCTTTGATGACATTACGGATTTCTTTCAAAGGGCTGAAGATTTTGAACTTTGGTTTTAGTTTCCATAGTGGCCAAAACTAAGCAATGTAAAAACCACAAAATTACAGGAAAGTCCCACAATAAATTTAAACTATCTTCTTTTAAAGCTCTGTTGCAGCCACACATTTAACATATTTTATGTCTTACCTGACACTGACTTGAAGCCTCGAGCTCATGAGACAAGATCATAAACAATATTAGGACTATTGAGATTTCAGCAAACTGTGGAGAGAGATAAAGGTTTACAAAATGTAATCAGTTCAAAACATCCAAGTCTAGGTTTGCCTAGTTCATGTACCCAGGTCTTTTTGTTTACCTCATTTCCAGGTGCTTTTAATGTGAAGAGATCATTAATGTGCTTCCTGTTTGTGCTTTTAGAAATCTAGCACAAGAATCCCTGTTGAATGTATATTTTTTTCTAGTTACTGGTAGATTAGCCTAAGAATACTGGGTTTTGAATTTAAGATGATGAAATGCTACCCCTAGACTCATTATAAAGTAGATTTTTAGTTTTGAGATGCCAATTGGTCAAACATACATTAAACTAGTTGTGTTATTCTGAGTAGTGCACGTTGTACTGTCTCTATCTATCTGTCGCCACTTATATTTGTCTACAATAAAGTTGCCAGGTAAGTTAATTAAAAGAAAGACGTTATCGTTCAGCGTTAGCGTCTTGATAGATGATAAATCATGATCAAACAATAATACAAAACCCACCCAAAAATAATACAAAAACCTCTTTATATAATCATCTGCAGACTTGTGAAGAACAGTAGGAACAGAACCTTCCTTAAGTCAAAATATTTTGGCAAATTCTGCCGTGGATGTTGGTATTTTGCAAAATAATCTTTCCTGAGCTGATCTGCGCAAACTACAACTTTCTTTGGCAATATTGCAGGGACATTGCAAGCAACAATAAAATGAAGCCACACAGCTCTGGTCTTCATGACTGGGGGGAAAATACATGAACATGTACGGTACTCTGCACTGCAGCCAATAACAAAACATTTTCCTTTTCCAGCAGCCATTGTGCAGCATAAATCCAGCAGAACAAACTTTGAGTCATTTTGCAATGAAGTGGTTGGAGCTTCATTTGGGTTTCCAGGTGAGGGGTTGGGTTTGGCTTGGGGTTGCTTGGTAAAAAAATAGAATACAAAAATTTAGAAGTTTTTGAAATTCCCAACAAAACAGCTGGGTGGGTTTTTTTGTTTGTTTGTTTGTTTGTTTCTTTTTTGCTATTGGACTGCTTTTAGAGGCAAGCCGAAGCTCATAAGCCCCACAGGGGGAAAATACATTTAAAATCTCAACTATATGAACAACCTGTAAAAGTTTCTGTGCATCAATTGTGTTAGGCTTCGGAATAATTTACGACCTCAAACAAAGCCCAAATGTCAGACAGTTAAAAAAAATACATAAAAATGTGTTGTTAGAAGCATAAAACTGATAAGACTGCTCATCACGAATTGAGATGGCGATAATATGGAAGCTACTTATTTGCAGAAGTATAACGCTTTGTTATTAAAGTATGCGTGTGCAAATATGTGGGTATGTGTCTGCATGTAAAAAATGTGTTTATATATGTAACACAAAACAAACAAATAAAGGGGTGAGGGACAATAAGCTATTGTCCCTTTTTACCTTTTTAATTAGCCAAGCTATTTTTCCTTTGTTATGGCTTTGTATAGCTACTGTGCTTTCTTCTTTAACGTCAATTCTGATGCTTAAGAAGTCAGAATTGAAAAAGTTTTAAAATTTCTCTGATGTGTTAACAAAGTCAATAAACAAAATTGTTGATTTGATTTCCTCACATACATACGGATATATAAACAATCAAGAGCACTTCAAGACTTTGTTTGGCAGCTTTCAAAGAGAACACAAGGATTGACACTTAGGCTGCTAAAAATTCTGATGCATTTATTTTGACGCTTCCTATTGTCACTCTGTGTCGTCAGCTTAGTGACTCTCTGTTTCTATATTCACCAAGTTTTCATGGCCTTTTAACAAGTAATTTCCAAAACGCAGCTAGCCGGTTCTAGCGACTTCCTTTTGGAGATATTAGAGACTAAGATGGAAATAAGCGGTTCTTCATTTTTTCAATAAGAAGTGGCCGATGGTGCAGCCCACACCCTGCCCATGTTAAGAGTCTTCCTGTGATGTTTAGGACAGTCAGTAATGAGGGCTGTCAATACAACAAAGGGCTGTTGTATAGTTTGCACGGACCTGGACTGCCCATAATTTTTTGTAGTTGAGTGATTATAACCTAGAAAATCTAACTATATGGAGATGTTTTAAGACACAGTCATTGATGCAAAAACACAAAAAGGGAAAGTGCATCAATGCGTTTCATGTACAATTTGCCAGGAATAGAAACAGTAATACAATTGTCAAAACTGGAATGGACTGGAATGTTTTGAACTGATTAAAGATTTCATAAAATACCGTTTATAATTAGTCTACATTTTATTTTCTATGTTAAAACAACAAAACTTTTATTAATCTAAAATCTTATTTGTTAATTTTTTTTAAGAAAACAACAGTTTTATGATTTGTCTCAAAGCTGACTTTAAACGTACTATTAACTCATTTTTGTTCATAGGTCACTCATAATATAAAGACAAAAAGGACAGACGTGAATTCATTTAAAATAGGTGAGTGTGTCTGTGTGTTTTATGTGTGTGGTGCCTGCTTGTCCGCACATGCGCATGTGTGTGTGTGTGTGTGTGTGTGCGTGTGTGTGTTCAGGTAAGCAGCCCTCTGCACACTGAACCAATAAAGCTGAAAATCTGTGGAGTAAAACACTTTTGTTCTCTGATTTCACCCCCTGCGGTTTTTTGACTTTGTGCTGGAATTCCTGCCTCTGCATTCCCCCAGGTACAACTTGATTTCTTTTAGCGCACCTTCTGGTTGGGGGACAAACTTCCCAACGCTATGTCACTGCAAAAGATGGAGAAGGAGAGGAGAAAAGTCAGTGGTTGTGGAGAAGCGGGGGAAAGGAAGGAGTAGAGAAGGTGAGATGAGAGGAAAGCGGATGAGATGGCAGGGTGGACTTAAAGGTCACGGGGTAAGCATGTTTAACTGCCTGAGCGATGAGGTGGGTGTGAGGAGATGGGGCTAACCTCACTCCCAGATGTCACCTTCTCAACCACCAGACTGATTAGCTGAGTATTACAGAGAAAAAAAAAGTATTCAAACATATTTTCTGGATGTAAAAAAGCAGTGCGCGCTCAGGCTTGTGCTAGGAAAGTGTGCGCCTGCATTGCCTCTGGGTTTTTTGGAAGGCCTTATTTAATGCAACCTCATGGCAACAGAAGCTCATCATCTGGATCTAGGAGGGGGGGGGTGGAGTTTAGTCATTCTGAGGATGGAGAAAATTAAGAGAGAGGAGGGTGGGTGCAGAGGAGGCACATTTCACAGAGGCACCCCCGCTGAGTGCTGTGTACCCACATTGTTATGAGCGCACAGATCTTTAGGCCTGTAAAAATACCAGCTCTCCACTCAGCAGCAGCTTACAAAGGAGCACTCTCGCGCTTTGTTGCTCCTTCTTAAAAAACACCAAATGACATCAGCCTCCCCTTCCTTCTCCACCCCCCTGCTCTCTACTTTCATTTCCCCACTCCTCACAGTTCGTCCCTCTCCCATACTCCCCTGCACGCTCTCTGTGTCTCTTTCAAAGTGTGTGTAATGGTGCTGTAATTTCTCTGTCTGTCGATGCTCTGAGAGGCCCGTAAGCAGCCAGATGACTGCGGGCCGCCTAAAGTTTCACAACATGTAATTAGGGCCTAAGTAGCGATGTCCGCACTGCCTGGCCTTCTCACCCCTCCTTCCACCCCTGGCTTCGGCTATATCTCTCTTCTCAATCTTTCCCTTCCATCCACTTTTTAATTATGCCTTTTTTTTCCTGTTTCTTCCTGTCATCTCTGTTGTGCTCCCCCCCTGACCCCCCGCCTTTTCTTTCCCCCCTTTCCTTAAACAAGGCACCCCAGCTCCGTCTGTTTCACATATCCACACCATCTCATTTAGATAAAGCCTGCCATCTTTCAAAAAAATGGACGGGAACGATGCAAAAGCCCCTTTATAGAAACTTTTTAATTTAATTGTAGTTTCTCCTCTTATAAATGGTTAATTAAAATGCCGGAGGGTAGTCAGGCTCGAAAGTCAATAAAATGTCCTCAGAATAGAAGTTTATAGGGGTTGTCTATGTATGTAATTAAACCCTTCAGGCCCTTGAGAGGGAAGGAGGAAGAAAAAAAAATCTGTAAAATAAATGGTTATGCAAGAACGGCCTGCTGTGAGCAGGGATCGAGAGCTGCAGAGAGACAGATAAAGCGGAAACGACAGACAGAGGCTGTTGGGACGGAGGAACACACAAATCAGGGCAACTACAGACACCTTAGGGACGCCTTCACGGTGGCTGACAAGAGCAACACTCTCTGGTGCTTTGCCTGAGTGAAAAATCAACAGAGAAGACAGAATAAAGCATCCATTGACATTTTTTCATGCCAAGTCTGGAAAAAAAGGGATCCTTTTATTAGGTGAATTGTACTTAAAGTTATAATATGTAAGTTTCAATGAATGACCTTTGCTTCACAATCCACTCAAAAGTGCCGCTTCCCCAAATCTTCTGAAACTTTTTCCACCAGATCTTTTCCTTCCATTTAACTTTCTACTCATATGTTTAGTTACGGCACTCTCCAAGCAGCCAGTCACTTTTGTGACTTATCCTCCTTGTAAAGTGTGTCAATGGCCGTTTGCTGGACGACGGTCAAGTCAGCAGTTTCGCCCGGGGCTGCATTGTGGCCACAGCACAACAATTTCAGGCTTGCTGTCATAAACTGAACAACATAAAGTGTTCGAAGAGCAGCATCTTCAAGGTTAATGGGTTGAAACAGTGTGTGCTAAATAGGCAGTGGGGTGCACAGGCCGGTTTAAGGTCACACACACACACGCGGACGCACACA
Organism: Micropoecilia bifurca; assembly: GCA_903067075.1. Classification (NCBI taxonomy): domain Eukaryota; kingdom Metazoa; phylum Chordata; class Actinopteri; order Cyprinodontiformes; family Poeciliidae; genus Micropoecilia; species Micropoecilia bifurca. The sequence continues at coordinate 6,175 of CAEGAF010087852.1, read as the reverse complement.
CACACACACGCACACGGATTCAGAAACAAATAGAACTAGCACAACTTGTCTTCTAATGACTACAGCACACTTCAGAGAACCTATTAGGGCCTCGCTAGTCCTTCAGGACGATGCCGGGAGGTCCTGACAATCACAGTTTTGTTTTTTGTGCACTCACTAGCCGATATTTCATTGCACATGGGATTTTATTGGTTTTTCATGTGCCACTTTTAATGACATTCATATAACCCCCACATTTATTTTACAGCAGCACATCTCTTATTTTAATGCTACCGTGGGTTTGAAAGCGTAACGGCACACCGAGCGTCATTTTTTTTGTGGGATGTCAGTTTGCATTATGTTACCGTTCTCAGCGGACATCCACAGGCCGCGCTCTGCCTTTGCACATCTGCTCACAATGCTCCTGCCGGCACACGTGCGCTTGTGCCTCTAGTGTTGAGCCGAAGAGGTGGCCCTGCTCCTCCCGACTGATGATAAATGACAGCTCCAGGAGCAGATAAGCCTCCAGGAGTTTCTCGCGTTGGAGAACAGCAGTGGAGAACATTCTGAAACTCCCCACTGACCTGACACACACTGCAGCCTCTGTCCTGTTTGTTTTTTCTTCCTGCCTCTCTCTCTCTCCCTCTCTCCCTCTCTTTCATTCACAGTTTTTTTTCCTTCTTTTTTCTACCATCTCCACTTTTGCCCTCCGTTCACCTTGGCCCATCTCTCCCCGCTCTGGTCAATGATAGAGAAAGGGCCCCTAGCGACCCTGCTCACTGTGGGCAACGCACCATTCTTGGCGCCAGCAAGTCGCAGGAGCCCGCACCCCCGCCCCTCTCATCCCAGATTTAAGAAGGGGGCGCTTCTGCTGCCTCTCTTTCGTCAGTGTCATGTACAGAGGGGGAGAAGAGAAGTCTAAATAGAGATGTTGATTTGTTATTACATGCATGACTGTGAAGCTGGTCAGGACGACTGGCTATTCAGCTGCATTTTGGGGTCTTTTCATGTGAAATTAGAATAATTAAAACTAAAAGTTGCAACAGAAGAGAGGATATATGCACGGTAGCTTGAATCCTTGGATCCAGCAACAGACCAGTTGCTTTTAAATGAGATGTTCAAACATTAAATAATGAGGAGGAGTGTGGAGGTTTATAATGGGGCTGTGAAAAAAAGGGGGGAGATGGTTAAGAGGAGGTGAAGCAGGAGGCGGCGGGGGGGGAAGCGTTGGGCTGCTTTTACAGCCCGGGCAGCAGCAGCAGGCTCTGTTTAATATGAAGTAAAGAACAGATCCAACTGCGTCATTAACTCTCAATTACAGCCATAAGGCTAGCAGGCCAAGCTGAGCTGAGCTGAGCTGAGCTGAGCTGAGCTGGTGCACGTGTGCATGGTTTTGTGTGTGTGCACACGCAGGCTGGTGGCAAGCAAATGTGCCATGATGGAGAACATACTGTCTCGCTTTAAGAAAAACAAAATGAAAATTGATGCACGCGGAGCAGAGATTATTAAATTCGGCTTAACAGTGTTTGTTCGTAGTCAATATGCGCCTTGTTGGTGGGTTTAAGGAGAGCCGATCGTTTTATATGAATCTCGAAATCGTGCACTGGCTTGAAAAAGTATTCTCACCGCTTAAAGTTTCCCACTTTCTGTCAGGTAACGGCCATAAAAGTTTGCGGGATAGACCAACACAAATTAGTGCAGGTAAGGAGAATGATGCATGCTTTACAAAGTTTTGCATAAATAAAAATATGAAGAATGGGGCATGGAATTATATTGAGTTCCCCCAGGTCAATAATTTGTAGTACTCTGCTAGCACAGCTTCATGTTTTTCTCTGTTTTGTTTCTTCCAAATGTCTTTAGATGCTTCTCAGTCAGGCAGGTCTTGTCTCTGAGAGTTTTATTCAAAGACATGAATGATGCTACATGATGCATCATTCATGCTGCTGTGGATGCTGTGTTTTGTTCGGGTGATGTACTGTGTCTCCAACATGTCTTGTAGCAATAAAGTCTGCCACTGCTCCATCAAAGATAGATTCGTGAAAGTGAACTTCCCTTTATTCTTTCCCACATTCAAATAGATTTTCTTCAGTGACTTCAAAGCTCAGTGCATCTTCCCATTAACTCTGAGCTCAGCATCCCTGCAGGAAAACATGGTGGTGGCAGTAACATGATGGGGGGGATGCGTTTCTTTAGCGGGCTCAATTAAACTTTTCCTGCTGAAAATATGTTTTTATGATTACTTTGTGCTGATCTATGCCATCTGTTTGTGGAAAAATTGCTTTAAAATTGCAACAAAAAAAATGTTGTGAAGAAGTGAAAACTTTTTTTGTTTTGTTTTTGCAGTGGTACTTCTTTTTTAGCTGTACTACCATGTCCCGTTAGAATTAATTTACAGCTCATACACTTTTAAGAATAATTTGAAAACATATTTTTCACCATCGGTTATTATTCTGAACCTTTCATGAGGGATTTCAGGTCAGTTGTAACATTGCTGCCATGTCCTGAAACTGTCAGTCAGGTTACTGGCAGAGGACAGAATCGCTGAGTAAATAAGGAGACAAATGTAAAATCTATAAATCTGAGACAGCCTGAATAAAACTAAACTTTGCCTCCGTGTGTTCAGAAGAAGGTGCTCTGGCCACATGCGTCAAAAGCAGAGCATACTTTTTGGCATGCATAAAAAAATGGAAAATTAACTCTGTATATCAACATGAATGCACTATCAATAATTGTGGTTGTGGCAGCATCATACTGTGAAAAATGTTTTTTGTTGTTTTTTTGGGGGGGGTTCAGGAAGGGCAGGAAAGCTGATTGGAATTACTGGAAAGATGGATGGTACTAAATGTAAAGTGATCCTGTTCACTTTAAAGCAAGACAACAGCCTTAAACATACATTGGACTGCAACAGCAAGATTCACAATTGTCATTCATAGACTCTCTCCAATCTAACAAAGAAAAAACCTAAGTCTTTAAAAGTGGAAAAGTGGTAGAGACATAACATAAAAGACTCCCAGCTGTCATTCCAGTGGTTCTCTTGGTGTGGGGGTATGGAGAGTTGCAGGTGAAAATGTTAAATCATGTATCATTGTTCTTTTTCTTCAGTTGTGTGCTGTTTTTTTGAAGATGTTGCAAAGGGAGAAAAATGGAGACAAAGCTCATGACAGTCCTAAGGGCAGAATGTCGGGAACATATTTAAAGGACATTCCAAGAAAACAAAGAAAGTATCCAGATTTCAAACCCATTGCACATGACGGGTATTTTTATATTATTGTTGCATGTACTGAACACTGTCTAATTCAGCAGAGGATAGACATATGCATTACAAAGTCCATCTGAACTAGTTGCCACAATGACAGTCTTGTTTTATTGGTTTTCTTTGAGGACATTCACATTTGGATTGGCTCCCTGTCAGTGTTAGGGTTACATGGAGTTCTTCTTGGCACCCAAAAGAGAAGCTGGAACCGACTCGCATTATGTTCTCCTGTGGCATGCCAGGAGGGGTTACAACGGCAGGCAGTTTTGGGCTTGGCAGCAGGCAGCTTGGCTTGGCACTGCGCAGGCCGGCGTTTCCATCAATACAGAGTTTTAATGAATGGCAACTACATTCACAGTGCTCATCAGTGGCTACCATGATGATGGTCTTTAAGTAGATGAAAAACAAAATTGACCAAGAAAACAGTTCACTGATATAATCTGATACTGATTGGGCGAGTGGAGAAAACAGGGACAAGCAGCTGCCTGACGTATTATCCGTTAGTGACAATGGACGCTCTCTACTACAATGACTGAAGTATTCAGTGTCTCGTGTTCTCAAATTTTCACACTGTCTTCCAAAGTTTCCCTCTTTTTTTATCTATTGTTGTGCTACTCTGTCCCATCCACTCATCCTCTCACTGTGTGTGTGTGAAGATGTGTGAAGAAGCTTGTACCCCTGCTGGGCACAGGGTGAAAAGCTCCATATAAGAATGCTTTTTGAACCCCTCTTGTCCTCCTGGTTTGATGCAGTGCATCTCTCTGTTGTTGAACTCTTTGTGCGGCACTGCAGGAGGTCCATTACTTCAGACCCTTCCTATGATAATGTTTGAGTCTCCCTCCCTCCTTAAAATCCCATCCTTGTAATGCCACTGTCCTCTGTTTTCTTTAGAGAGAGCCGAGGGGAAACTGAGTGTCTTCTGTTTGTCGTTGAGAGGCAACAAGTCTGCCTTCTTGTATTCTTGCTGAAACCCAGGAGACAGGAAAACTAAACCAATTTCTTCTTGATAAAAAAAAACAGTTAAAGTTCCAGTAGCTAGAATATGGATTCATTAAACTTGCAGAAAATAATTTAAAATGTCAATTAAATTTCCTAACTAGCTTCTATATTGCTGTGATAGAGATCCAGACACCCTGTAGATCACATGGTAAAGCAAGAAACCTCTGTCTGGACACAACTTTGTAATTTAGCATCGGTGCTATTTAAATCACACCATTTAATGTGAATCGATCCCACATTCATTCTGAACAAGCAAGCTGCATAAGATTGTTTTAAACACCTGAGGCCTTCTATGTTAAGGCTTCGGACGGATGGCACAAACCCGAGGGTTAAGGTAGCACTTGCTGTGTCATTAAGGACTGGCTCCCTGGGTGTTTGCTGAGGAATCAGACTGTTTGTTTTGGTGAATTAGGATGTTCACCAGGTCAGAGGGCAAAATTATGCTCAAGAGTCTGAGGTCAGCTTTTGAAAACCTTCTCTGACAACTCTTCTCAGGTTACGCTGGATGCCAGGACCCCAGCCTTTAAGTCAATAGGAATGGCCATGCTAGAGGTTGTTCACTATCCACTCTGATTGAGGCAGTTTTGGAAAAGGGGAACCCAAAAGAGTTGGTCTGTTTCAAAGAAACACCTTTTGACTTCTGCTACTACTTCCCCTACATTCGTTTTTTTACAATTCCCTGGTCACACTTAGATATAAACCTTTTGTTTTAAAAGAATTGCCCATAGATTTGTTTGGATTTGAAAAGACATTCTGCCACAGCTCTCCATATTAAGTGTGAACACCATTTCTACAGAAACAATGCAACTGCTGCTCAAATGCCACAACCATAACCTGATAACAACTTGTTGTAGAGATACAACAACATTAACTCGCCAGGCGACGTGAGATGGCATAAACTGAAAGTGAAACCTATCTATCATTTGCTGTCTTGGGCTAATTTGAGCACTTTATGGGGTAGGGACTGGAGCAGTGGAAACATTTTGAGTTTTATTTTTGCACATAATTGCAGAATGTAGTGATGAAAGTGTACAACAACCTGGAGCTCTCATAGTCTGCCTTTTCCTCTCCTTATTTCACTCAACAGATGTCTTTTGAAAAAGCTGGTACATGTGCCACACTTTCAGGTATTTACACCGCACTAATGTTCATGAAATACCTCCTCAGTCGGCGTTTAACGGACTCGCATTTCTAAAATGATTTTGCAGTCGTTCGTAGTTTCCACGGAATATATCAGCAAACACCAAAACATTTTACAATTTCTTAGCCTCAGTAAACTTCAGTCATATGCAATGACCTTCTTTTTATGTCATTCCTCAGAAGTTGTGGGTCTTCCCCCTGCTTGACCGCTGACAGGCCTTTACCGTAAAGACCTGGAGGAGCTGAAAGACTGCGTGTGTGCGTGTGTGTGTGTGTGTGTGTATAGGTGTGTGTGTGTGTGTGTGTGTGCGCACAGGGACACCCTGGCTACCCTGCTCTACTCATGTGAATACATTAATTCATTTACCACTTCGAGGTCGCCAAACCCAAATATTTGCCCCTGCACATATTTAATATTTATGATGATGAAAACAAATATTGCCCATTGGATTGAGTGACATGGAGAGGTCAAGTGCTGGGCTTGGCTGGCAGGGGGCAGCCGGGAATGTTTTCAGTGTGTGGGTGTGAATGTGTGCGTGCTCTCTCTTGAGAGAGCCAGTCCACATCACAGGACCAGCACACCCTGCTCTGTTTGCCTTGAAACACACGTGCAAATATGACACGGTTCAGCAAACAATTTGCCTGAATTTGTCTATTATGGATTCATGAGCTTAGATTTCAACTCATCTTTTGAGAATGACAGCGTGTTGATGAAAGCTTGTTAATATGTGTGTGTGTGTGTGTGTGTGTGTGTGTGTGTGTGTGTGTGTGTGTGTGTGTGTGTGTGTGTGTGTGTGTGTGTGT
>CAEGAF010087850.1:0-44473 GCA_903067075.1 Micropoecilia bifurca | reverse complement strand
AATGCCTTTGTTATGTTTTGGCCTGTTTTGGGTTTGAACACACTTGACATAGTTATAATTCTCTTTTTAGTGAAACCTAAAGACAATATAATAAAAACATGTAAAGTAGCTTTAAAATCTGTCTCCATTTTTTTATCATGACTTGAAGAGCTGAGTTGTGACAGTTTTCAAAATAATGTACCGTAACCCTTTTTGCTAAGAGGGGGAAATAAAAGGCTATGTTCTGCCTTTCTTATAAAAAATACATAAAAGAAAGATACAGCAGGGTGTCAAGCTTATGACACTTTAATATCTGAGCTCAACATAAGAGCTTTGGGGACGTTATGAGACAAAGTTACTGCTGTAAAGGCATTTTGTAGCATTTTAATAGAGATCTGTGTTAGACTCCTGATAAATTTACAAACAAAACTGCACTCGGATATTTAAAGTTTCCAAATTGTTTAATCATCTCTTTGATGTACTTAGTAGGCATGTTAACTATTTCATATTTGCAATACACTTGTCACAAATGAGTCGTTGAAGAACACATACCACCAGAGACAGGAGGACGACACCAAGCTGGGAGTAGTACAAAAGATCCAACAGAACCACAACAGAAATTCAGAAGTATGATTCAGAAGCAGATGTAGCCAGGGCAGAAAACAGCAGGAAAGATGAGCAGATGGACAAACACGAAGGGGGAAAGCAGGAACATATCTACACGCTAACTGACTAACGAGACACAGCAGGAAACAGTAAAGACAGTCAGTGGGTCAGAGCAGCAGGGACAAAACACCAGATGTACGACTGCTACAGCTGAACGAAATAAGGAACGTTGGTAGGAACCTTTACGATGCAACAACTAGTAACACAACCAATGGTCCAAAATGTGTATATTGGACTTTTGATACAAAAGTAACAACCGAGTGGTCGGTGAGAGGCGGGGTATGTCCCGGAGACGATGCCTGTCTACGAGGCATCATTAACTTAGATAAAACCTAAAAAGATACATCACTCAACATCTCCTCCCAATTATTGCTGCAAACCTGTATTTCATTTCTAAAGTCAATCTACATCCATCCCACATCCACATTTCTGAACATTTAGGTTTTCCACTATCTACAGCCCGTACCGTACTCCCCCCACCCCCCACGACCCCCCCTCAACATTCATTGCCCCTAAGGTCTCTCTATACATCTAAGAGCCTCGTGGAGGGTCTGTTTCAGATCTCCACATGCTCAGTCCTCTGTTTGTTTTGCTTGTTTGAGGACCCCACAATGCAGTTTGTAGTGCCTAGGACCCACAGAGAGCAGATTTAATTAGATAAGGGGAATGGTGGTAGGAGTTGGATAATTGAAATTGGACATGGGACTTTTCACAGGGGAGGTGGCAGGTTCCTGGCACTGCGTGTGCTCGGCGCAAACAATGTGCTTCACACTGTGAGGAGCAATGAAAAAGTTAAGGGGAAAAGGGGGGGTGAGAAGGAAGAATGGAGATAACATACTTAACTCTGGCCCGGTAGTCACTATAGGGTTTATGTGACTATTATCCTTTTAGTGCCACGCCTATGAATGCCAACCCTTAGTTCCTAATGTTAATCTTAGAGCAGACAAGGAACATCTGAACAATGAGAGCAACTTCCTGTTAGCAAAACTTTAGCTTAAACTTTAGCAAACATTTAAATTAGATTTCTGCTTGCTATTTTAGGAAACAGCTTTTAAAGTTCATATAAAAACACATTATCTGGGGAGTTATATTAGGGAGACTGTAAATTTGCTACATATATTAAAGTGATTATAGGTTTAGAAGGTCAGAAGGAGCAGGAGGTATTTTATTTAACATATTTACATCCATACAACAAAGTGAGGAGTTTCCTAAATTCACCAGCAACTTTATCAGGAAGCTACTTAAGTATGAACAAAGCATCAGATTGACTGGAGACGCTGTTCAAGAAATGTGGTGTCAGGTGCCGTTATGTCTGTTACTCCTTTGTGCAAACAGATTTATCAATATATTCTGTATCACACACATCTTTTCCATTGATGTAAGTAAAAAAAAGACTTATTTTTTGTTCCATACAATTATGTTTTCTTGCTGCTTGCTGCTTTGAAACAATCTTTTGTTGTAATAAAAAGTTGTGTTTTTGCTGCTCGGCTACACAAAATGTATCTGAAGAAAGATCCTTCAGTGCTGTTTTCAATTGTCTGACGGCTTCTTTCACTTAGATAAAGAGGGAAAGTGTGTACCTTATACTGAAACACTAGATTGCATTCCTGTGTATCTAATGAATAGAATGCAGTTGTCCTTGGAGAGTCTGTTCTTTTTCATTTAGCTCTCCCCCTCGTCTTTATACTTGACATGCTTATTGTATGCATATTTCCAGCTTGCTGATGATTTAAATGGTTACATACTTCCCATAGCAGTTCTTGCTCTTTTTGTGGCATCTGGTCAGGTTTTCAGTTTATATTTCTTTTTCCTGACGTGTGTATGTTGGCAAACGGAAGCATTTTGCATTCCTTTTCTCAGTCCCAATCAAGTGGAAAGTACAGATAAAAGAGCCAGGGCATGGGCTGAATCAAAGTCGAAGGGCTGCTCTATTCCAAATTCAAAATTTAGCTCAAGCCTTTCAATTGACTGTGCTTCAAAACAGCTTGGTCCTTTTGAAATACTATATGAATACCAGGCCAGGATATGATAAAATCCTATTGTGATGCGACAATCTTTGTTTTTTTTTTCCTCCAACTATCAAATTTGTCTCTCTTACAGTCGTTCTCTTTCCATTTTAGTCTTTGCAGAAATGTATTGCTTTGTAATGTTCTCTGTGGCATGTCATGAAAACCATTACTGTTGACATCTGCAGTGGACATTTGTTTGCTTTAACCAAATCCACGGTTAGATGATTCTTTGGGCTAACACCTGGTTTTTACCTGACACATATGGTGGCTTAATGTTCTGCTGTACAGAAATTAATATCTTCAGAATCAACGTGACTGTTAAGACAACTTGGTGCCTTTAGTAAAGCATTTACACTCCTTTTTTCATAATCAGATGATTATACAACAACTTCAATAAGGTTTTCATTTGGATGTTGGGCGAAGCATTCCCAAGTTCTTGAAATTAGCCTGCTTTTAATAATTCAAAACTGATTTTTATATGCACTGCAATGACGTCCCAGTTTCAATCCTCTATCTATACTATTTTTGTACATTATTGAACACCCAAGCCCTTTTTATTGCACATTAAATTAACTTTTTGCAACCGATTAATCAGTCAAACTTATAACTTATAAACTTATAACAACTTATAACAACAGTTGTTGCTTGAAACTAACAAGTATAAATAACTCCATGAATTCTGCCAAGGGAAATAGTCAGGCTGAATCAGAAGCTTACAAAAAGCATGTTTTTGATGCTACAGAACATTCAGCTAAATATAAGTGGCGTAATACCTATTTTCCTGAGCCTGTAGGTATTATTCTGACACATTGAAGCTTACAGAAAATCCAAAATAAACTAAAGTTTGCTTTATGTCCAAGTTGAGAGCATGGGGTCACATGTTACCAGTTCAATCTCTTCCACATTCGTGGTCCGGAACGTCTTCAGAAAAGTTTTTTACAGTAACATCAATTCAAGCGTCTGCACATAAAAACTTCTGGTTGTACACAAAACTTTGAATTTAGTGTGGGAACTGAACCTTTTTGGCCTGCCAAATGCCAAAAGGTTGTTTTCATTTTGTGGCAGATGTGACTTTTGTAAAGGAATCTGCCATCATGCTGCCGTGCATGACCATCAGCCGAGTGATTCAGCCGGGTTTCATTAGGAAACACAAGCTGTCCCTGAGAGTCATTAGGACCATCAGCGAGTCCAACTGCCAGGTGGAGGAAGTTTTGATCTTTTTGTTTGGGATTCCTGAAGGATGTAATCGTTTTTCCTTCATTTTTCGTTTCTCTCTCTTTCTTTTTTCTAAATAACGAGGACTTTCCTATGGCAATGTGCGCAGCAAAGATTAAGCAGTAGTGATAGACTGCAGATAAAATGGCAAGAGTGATTGTTCCAAAAAGACCAAGGCCATCCCTAAAGTGTTACTGACAGCCCATGTGGTTTTTATGTCAGTCTAAGGAACGATTCACCTCACTGAACCACCACTGTTGGGATCTGCTGCTTCTTGTTAATCGTTCTCAGCCAAGCTTATGGGTAAGAGAAAGCAGAAATTGTCAAACGACATAATCCTTCATTCACACTTAAACGTTCTTGCTTTATTTTTGATTTGATCAAAGAGGCCGTATAGCAGGCTGTGTTTGTGACTCGTCAGCTTCAGATTGGGTTTGCAATGCAAATTAACTTTTAAATCTTTTAGCTTTTCTTTACCCGTGTCTGCCTCACGGGTAAGAGATATCCAAACAAGTCTTTCGCCTTTTTAGCCAAAAAAGTTTTGTGAAGCGTCTTGATCAGCACATCCTTCGTTTTTCATCCAATTCAATTCGCTTCATTTTGACTGCGCCAATTCACAACATGTCATCTAAAGCCGCTTCACAAAAACAGTCAGTCATACGTCTAAAATGATCCAAGCAAGAGCGACATGAAAAGCTCCTTTTGACAGGAGGAAACCCCCCTGGCCGAACTAGGTTTTGTACCAGCGGTCATCTCCCACGGTATTTCTCTCTCTAGCAGCACATTACCCAGAATGTCCTGCACTGTCGTCCACTTCCTACTTGCTTTTGGAGCGGTCTCCTGGTTGCATCCACATATGCATCAGAACCGAGTAAGAGTTCACTTCAACCGAACCGACATCTAGATCATTAGCATGACCAGAGTCCAGTTTTTTGGTCCGCATTAGAGTTTGATTGCACACTGATACCTCCCCAAACAAACCAGACTTTCTAGGCAAACGAAGAAAGAGTTTGATTAGAGCGGCCTACCCAAAGGTAATTATTTCTGACTCTAAATCATTTTCTCAGATAATTCCACTTTCCTTGTTTGCTCTTTTAGAGATTACACTTGTATCCAGCACTAATACCACAGGTTCCTGGAAGAGGACAGAATCTGAAAAACACAACACAGACGTATCACTTTTCTGCTGTCCGACATCACAGACTAGTTGTTCTCTATGAGCTGTCCTCTCTGTTTATCTTTACAGATTCCAGATGAATTCTTGCTGAAAAGACGGTGGCCAAACATCTGCGCACTGGCACTGAGCAGTGACAAGTCTGCTGCAGACCGGTAAAGTGTACAGAAAACACAAAGGCACCTTGACACAAACAAGGGAGGACGAAAATGCTTAGATTAACCTTTCTGAGACACACAGTCGAACATAGTCAGACGCACAATGTTCCCTGAAACAAGCACTGGTGTCTGCTTAGTAGGTGCTCAATCACTCGGCTCTTAAAAGGTTTAATGGTTTGGTAAGCCTGCAAGAATTTATCTTGCATTAAATATTCTTGAAACATGGACCTGAAAAACTTAATGAGGTCAGAAAGCCCGCAGAAAGCAGGAAGGTTATCACTTAATTTTCAGGACACAGATGGGATTGTTCTAGCTGTGATGCTGTTCCAGTTGGCAAGCCTTCCCCTGGACATAATATCACATTAAGGCTCCCTCCCCCATCACATTTTTCTTTTCAAACCATGCTTTTCTTTTATGATCCATATATCTCTATGACTGTAGCTGTTTTCCGCGCTCAGGATGACACGGAACACCTGCTTTGCGTGTGCTTTGTTTCGCTCCTTTCCAACATAAAGATTGTCTCCACTTTGAAAAAGTCAAGGCCGCTGAAGGACACTCTGTGATAGCGGTGATGTTTACCAAACTCAAGTCCTCTTCTTTTCATGATAGCACCGTCTTTTTTTCCAGGAAACACTTCCTTTCTTTATACCTATTGGCTGCAGAAAAACACATCATGCCAAGAAACCAGACTTGAAGATTACTCCGATTATAGGCTAAGATTGCTTGAGGCAAAACATTGGAGGCGATATTTAAAGTCTGCTGCCCAGTCGTATCGCTAACAGGAAATAGGAGCATTGATCTGACGGCAGTGCTTTGGTTTCCTCAAACACAAACAGCAGGTCTGTGTTTGAGTGGAGCAACGGGAATTGGCTGATGCTCTCTGGGGATAAAATCAGCTCTGTCATAGACCAAGGTCCATGTTTATCTTTGGGCTTTGGAAGATGTTGATGTTGGCTGTGCAAGAGAACCACTTGTTTAAAAAATTATTTTTGAGGGACACTGAAAAAGGAGAAAGAGAAAGCGAGAGGCTAAGCAGACGGGAGAGAGGGAAAACAGTGTAATTAGTGTGTGTGGAAGTGGGAATAAATGTCTGTGTGTGTGAGGGGGTGGGAGTGGGAGTGGGGGGCTTATTCCTCACCAGAAATAGCATTTATATTGGATTTTAAAGAGTAAAAGGTGCTTCCCATCATCCACATCCAACCTGGATCCTGCAAGGTTAGAACCTTGCAGGATCATGCAAGGTTGGAACCTTGCAGGATCCAGAGGTCACTGGAGTGGGAGGCGGGGTAATATCCGTGGACGGGGTAATATCCCTGGACAGTCCGTCACAGGGCAACACCAAGACACAGAACAAACAATCATGATTGCTCACAGTCACACATAAGGGAAATTTCAAAGTAAGTAAGTTATGTCTTTTAGCTTTGGGAGGAAGTCAGAGTACCTGTAGAGACCCACGAATGCACTGGGAGAGCATGCTGAATCCAGAAATACCACACACTGTGATTTGGATATGATGTCTGGGTTCCCCTGCTGGACCTTTTTGTCTCTGAATCAAAGCTGCTCAAGTGAAAGATTTGATTAAGTATGGATTTGAGATTATCTGATGACTGGACTGTCGCTGGGTCCCAAACAATTAGCACAATCCAACTTACTCTTCTTCAAACCGTAGTAATTGTTACACAACTTTCGGGTTTAGGCCCTGAAACAGCAGCCACTACCGTGACCCAGCTCCGGCCCGGTTGTTACCTGCACTTGGAAAAACACACTGGCAATAATTACACTTGCAGTAGGACTGTGAGAGATGTGTTTGGGTCAGAAAGACAAACAGAACTAATGTTTGTCTTTTTAAGAAGCATTAGTCATGTTTGGTCAACCACGTGTTGACAGCAGCCTCAGTGCAGCACGGCATGACAACTAGGACTTTGCAGAATGTGCTGGCAAAATATGAATTGAAAAAATATGAGAACGTTTCAGTAAAACAGAACGGGGAGGGGTTTTTTCTTTCTTTTTTTTGACCACAGTGACACTGTTTATGGTGGAAAACTTGTATTTACAGAGAGAAAGAGTTATTCACATCCCCCGTTTCCACGGGAGTGCTTTTGCCATTACACGCTCAAGAAAAGATTACTGTTTGCAGCGATATGAGGAGACATTAATGGGGCTGTTTTCTGAATTATTCTAGCAAGCTTTCATGGTAACACACATTGTCCAGGAATTCAACTTCTTTTCTGACCATTGAAGACATGAGTTGTGGGGTGTAAAGATACAGTCGGATCACAAGACGGGATGAAACCAGATGCTGGTTTCACCAGACGACTAGACATTTTAGCATTGGTTTTAAAAAAGTAGGTCCCCAGATTTCAAAAAATCATGAACAGTATCCTAAAGCAACATACCACTCCATGAACAATAATTTAGTTCTGATACATATTATATTTAATTTGTTTCAAAGAATAAATTGAGTGCGAAATCTTCTAGTTCAGGTTCGATCAGTCAGTGTTTAAGTTTTTGAACTGGATAAGATAAAATTCAGTCCAGACTCATTCAAATCGGGAAATACCACATTAGCTTAGCAAAATGAGAAGTTATCAAATGTTTTCACTGAGAACAATCAATTCATCTGTTCATTCTTTGCGTTCAGTCTGATGCAACAGTTTAATTTTTTATTATGTCAGTGAAAAAGACAAAACTGTGGAAGTTGGAGTCGATCCAGTTAAAGTTATTGGCTTTGTCACTTTTCTGAAAAAATATAAAATAACATAAAATTCCTGTAAACTAATCAGCCATTACCATCCAACTAATAATAAGTGCCCATAAAATAAAACATGCATATATAAATTGGCAGCTTTGAGTCACTGATGGTCATTTGATGTAAAATGACTTAATATGCTCAAATTGATGAGGTTTTTTTTGGAAAACTGAGGCAGGCTGTGTAAAATGCGTCTAGTCGGGAGGTAACTAGTTGAAGTTTGTTGGCAGATTGATGGTAACTGTGTGAGCACGAAGGCTTTTAGACAACACAAATCCATTAAAGCACAGCGAGTGATAAGATCAGTCCAAGGAAAGATCACAATGAGCCAGATTGTTAAATTCAGGAAAGATGAGGCAATCGGATAAAATAAGGTTTCACACAATTAGATACGGAAATGTCTGCCAGCCGAATTAACTCGAGCAAAAAGGCATTATGTAAGGCTAATAACCGCAAAAAGAGTGTACAAATATTACAAAATTAAAAATGATTAACAGAAGACTAATAAAAGCAGATAAGAAATTAGGTTGGAAAAAATTTGCTATTGACCTATTTTTCTGGAAATAAGCCTGAAAAGATTCAGAAAGAGACAGTATTGAAGAGATGTGCAGTGGGATTAGATCAGATTATTTAAAGGCTGGTTATCTCTGTCTGGTTACTGGCTGCTGGAAAACTTAAAAATCCAATATTTTCCCGATATAAGTCTCTCCTTAGAGTACGGTCTCTAAGGAGAGACTTAGAGACTGTACTTCACAAGACATTTTGAAACATATCCATGGTTCATGATTCGAGAGAGTGAGGCTTTCTGCAGATAACAGGAAGGCTGAAGAAAGATTTTACACCACTTTATGTTATGTAACGTGCTGGATTTGGAAATGTTGGCATTACTTTCAGAATCTCCGAAAAGCTTTACATTTTCAAGAAAATACAGAAGAAGGAAATGCTGCATTATTGTCTAATATTAGATCATAAGGGGAGGTAAAATCTTTCTACTATTATTTTGTTTTTATTTAAAATAAGTAAGACCTGTTTTACAGTGATTTTACTGTTTCAATAAACAGCTAATTACCTCTAAACATCAAATTTCAGCTCCTAAAGGGAAACCAGAACCACCTAAAAAGTAACATTGGAAAAGGTCCACATCATTCTGCTTGGAGCTGCACCACAATTAGTCTTCTAATAATTGCTACATCTTAATGCTAATCTTTTTAAAAAGCCAAAATTGTGACTTTTATCATTTTCTGTACATGTTTGGGAAAAGTGTGGTGTCAAAGAACTAAGAAGTATCCAGACACACTGTTGCATGAAGCTACTTGCACGCATTGCATTCACATAATATGCAACTACCCCAACCACACAACTCACACACACACACACACACACACACACACACACACACACACACACACACACACACACATGCACACGCATGCCCACTGACCCACAGACACACATGAAGGCGCTTCTTCCCATCTGTGGCCCATAAAATAAAGGTGCTGATGAGCAGCCTCTATCAGCAGATGCCATCTTGGTCTTGTCATCAGTGGCTTGCATGGTCACAGAGAAAGGGGCTTGTGGCTTCACCTTTCAAAGAGTTTCTGCAAGCTCCTACCTCCCCTTAAAATTCCTATGCTCCATCTCTTTATGCTACATTTATTACCTGCACTTAGATAATATCCTGTCTGATCGTCCCTCCTCTTCCCCCCCTCGCTTTTATTCTTTTCTTTTTTTCCTTCTCAGACCAAATTGCAGAGACTCTGAACCCAGCAGAATAAGAAGTGTTGAAAGTTGACATCAACCTCGCGACCGCTGCTTTCTCTTAACTTGGCTAATAAAAAAGCAAATTTAATTTATTGATTTAGTAAATCAGATCTTTACGTCTTCTCCTACTCTATTGGGTGAGAACTTCCATAAAATCTCTTTCGCCTCTTCGTGGTCAGAAAATCCTCAGCCAATTGGATTTTCATCTCGTCTTCATCTGCTGCAGAAATGACTCGCGCTCTGAATCCATTTTGTCTACCCAAGCTGTGTGTCTCTGTGCCTCTGTTTCGTCTGGTCAAATTAAAAGGTGCGAGTTTGTCGGTGCCGAGGGAAGACGAGCGAACGGCAAGCCAGTCCGGTCTACGGATTCCACTGGAAAACGTTCAGAGGACACCTGGTACCTGTTTCCTCTGTCAGCGTTTGAAGAGAAAACAAACACCTGAGCGGGAAGGAAGGGAATTCTCCCTCTTGGCCTCCGTGACGTCAAACGGGGGCTCTGTTCCTCGTCGCTCTGCAGAACTGACACTTTAAGAGCAAGAAATCAAGAACTCTGTTTTTCCAGTGGAGAACAAAGTTTTATAGTCGTATTGATTTTGTTTAGGAGGGGAAAAAAATAGAAGAGATGAAGCAGAGATGCTCGTTCGGATTGATTTTACTCATCAAAGTCAAGAAGCAGAGGGAATATTTGCGATTGGTTCAGTTGTTTTTAAGGCACAGATTCATTTCTGAAAAAAGACATTAAAAATTAAGTTATCAGCTGAACAAACTTTTCAGACTGATAGCCTTAAATAGTCTCATAAATCTAGATTTTGTGCAGATTTCTGTCAGACCTTTATGGAGTCGTGACGCCCTGATGGTAATTCAAAAAAGGCTTTCCGCCTTTGAACTTTGCAGGATTCTTTACTATGACTATTACAATGATCCATTGCTGTTGGACACAGTAAAAAACCAAATAGCTCAATATTAGCTGCAATATCACCAAAGCGTCCAATGAAAACACAAGCAGATCCTTGACTCAAATCACGGCCCTTACTGACACCGACTGAAATCCAGTAGCCATAAGACGGCATGTTTTAGAGAAGATCTTAAAGAACAAAAAACTTCTTCAAAGGCTGAATCCTTCAACAGGACAAACCTGAACATTTGAGCTTTTTCAGAAAGAACCAAACTGAAAGAAGGAGTTATATTGAGGCTGATCGTGACATTATACATCCCTTTACTAACGGGAGACTCAACTGAACTGATGAAGTTTTTCAACAAGAAAATGCAGAAGTTTACGACACCATTCTGATTTCTTCCAGAAATGACATTGGTTTTCCAGTAACCTTCCCCTCAAGGTTACTGGAAAATCTTGCATCAAGCATGGCTAAGCTAGTTGTTGTTAAATGGCGGGAAAATTCAAAGCTGAGTCCTGGTTTCTTTGGTTTTTCTTCTTTATTGGCTAATTCTCTTGAACTTTGGATCAACTCAAGATAGAGTCTGTTTAAATTTGGTTTCCAGTAAATTGATCACTCTGCTTGGTCTGCTGTTGCTGTCTCTTCCTTTTGCATTTTACAACCTCACTTTGATCTTGAAGAGTGGAACGTGAATAGCTGTAACATTTTTCAGTCTCTCAAGATTTTTACCACAATTGTGTCACAAGATTTGAACAAACAAAACTAATCCGTTCAGCCGGCTTTGATTTTTTTATTTTTTTATTTCCCCCACTGGATGCTGTAAGTCACAATAATCTATTAATCAGAACAGGCATCTCAGAAAAAAGTGTTTAAATTTTTTTCTCTGTCTCTAATTAAAGAGAATAAAATGTTAACAGGACATGCTGTTTTATGTAAAATACATATATTTCTATTTTTATTTGTCACTGGCAGTTTTGTTTTCATATCCGAAGTTAATTGTGTAAAAGAAAAAACACTTGAAGCATCCTAAAATATTCAGATACAAAGGATACCAATTCAATATAAATTATGTTGTACAAATTACACACACACTCTCTTTTGATATTGTTTGATCTATGCAAAATACATACTGATGTGAATTTGAAATACAACCAAAGACCAGAGAAAAGATTTTATCAATCATTAAATACCAAACAATAAAGAAAATACCTATTCCAGTGATTCAGTTCATAAGAATATTGGATTAGGATATACAGCAATCCTATCGCTTATTTTAAAATGGCATATGTTGCATGTATTTTTGTGATTATTCTGGCTACCTAATGTCTAATATAATATTAAAGGACAACACAACATTCACAAATTTTTCCCCTTTTTTGAATGTTGAGATGATCCTCCAGGTCATTTTCATTCAGTCTAGGCAAAGTTTGCTCATGTTTGTAAACAATATGGTGATCTGATTCATTAAAAAAATGTTCTAGTATTTCTATTAGGTTTTCTGCTGAGATACTTTACAAATAACTACAGTAATGGCAAGATATGTTGGCTTTTACCTGGTTGTAAAAGAAAGAAAGACAAAAGCCTCCAGGCAGGTAAACATGCATGAAACAGATCGTTTGTGCTGTTTTGCTGCTGTGTGGTTTTAATCAGCGGCGTTACTACGACGAGCAAAACCGTGACTAACACGAGCGTTTGATAGGTAAGAATCAATTAGTGTGTGTAATCACGCCTGCTGCATTAGGCTTTGGGTTTGCATGTTTGTATGTAAGAGTGTTGTGAAATGGTTGACTGGGCCAGTATACAGCTTAGTAGTAATTACATCTATAAAAACTGCAGGTTCTGCTCTGCCACCACTCAGTGAAGAAAAGCCCACCCTTGAGACAAGAGCGTGAGCACAATGCTGGCTGTTAATTTGCTTTTATGGAGTGCATTCGGACCAGAGTGACTGGTGTTAACGTGCTTTCTTTCTAAGATATATGTTTTACCCAAAATATTTAAGTGAGTAGAGAAAAAAGAGAAAAACACACAAATGAAATAATTACGGTATATTCTTTCGGTTTGACCGATTCTGTCGAAGCAAAAATTATTTGTTACAATGTTAATGCAACGTTTCATTACAAAATACATGGACAGCTAGTACATTAAAAAGAGACAATAAAGTAATTTAGTGTTTAGTTCTCTCCGTCTGATAGTTGTTAAGGTATAGTTATTTGAAGCAAAGTCATCCCCAAGCTGACCTTTTGATCCCATTTTCACTTCTTAATGGGAAACCAATAAAGCGAAAATAAGACTAAAAGTGGTGTGAGTGTGTGTTGATGTAACCTGCTGTGTAATTAGACGTTTGGTCACTAGAGGTGACGAGGAGAACAGGCCCTGGAATGCCCTATGCCACGTCTGTGAAGAAATCCCCTGAAGACACACACACACACACACACCCACACACACACACACGCACACATGCACTCACACACAATTATTGTCTCCCCACCTCGGTGAACCCCTGCTGTCCAGGCTTCATTATCTCCAAACCCCTCCAATGAAGGTTCCAATGAGGAGGGGGGGGCAGACAAAGTTTGGTTCCCCACTTCTTTCCGGAGCCCTGGGGCTTTGCTGGAATTTACACCCCTGAGCCTGAGAACGGAGAGGGTCCACAATCATCCACTTTCCCATTGTTGGGGAGAAAGTGGAACAGTGGGCTTACATCTGAGGAGGAGGAGAATGGGAACACACAGAGAGGTGAAATGAAACTGATTTCCCCTTGTCTTCGGCGGGGGCTTTGGTGCTTCTGTCGCTCAGCATGGCGCTTTGGATGTGGGAGGGATGGAGAGCAGAAGTGAGGGGCAAGAGTGACATTCCTTATTAACTAGATTTGTCTTTTTTTGTCATCTGCGAACATTCTCCCTCCAAAGTTTTTCTGTGTCTGCTTTCCCTGCTTCCTTTTTCATGTGTGTGCTTGTGTGTGTGTGTAACCCCAACTACTGACAATTCCCTTTCACATTGCCAAATTACACCACTATTAATGTTACTGCTGAAAAAGTGATAATTACATAAGCTAAGCTGCAGGGGGAAGCCTACTGTGAGCTCCCCTGTGAAAAGCTTTACATTGTTCTGAGTGCAGAGCCAGAAAGTATGGCCAATAAAAAACCACTTCCCCTGTAATTTAGGTCAGCATCTTCCCCCCCCGAAAACAAACTGAGACAAAGTGAGGGGATGTGGAAGGAAGAGGGGGGGGGGGATCTCTTACTACCTGAGGTCTGTGTGTACGTGGCGGCCCTGCTAACCATGAGTAAACACAGTAAATGGTTTTTGACTGTAAAAGCTTAAGTTCAGCAGTCCGTTCTCACGAGGAGGGAGCGACGGATCTGTGTGCTTTGCACTTGGCAACGCAGACGGACTCCGACAAGCTGTATGATGTCTAAGTCTGTGCAGGAGGGATCAGCAGTTTTCTCCATGCTAGGTCTGCTGACTGTGTCTCGTCTCAGTGCAGAGCCAACTGATGGCATTTGGGCTGCCTCTTCGTGTTTCTGTGAAGATATTCATTATCGTTGTGTGAAGATGAGCAGATTGACAGTGATCCAAAAGCACAAAATCTTACCAAATGTTTTTGATCTAGTGCAAATTTGTTAGGTTTGTATTTTTGTTTTGTTTTGTCTTTTGAAGTAAGACAAAAGTAGCTTTTGAGCAAGATTGGGAACTTGCTTCAAATCAATGACTCCTTAATATTGATACTTGTTCTATGACATAGGAAGCCGCCAAATAAAATAAGCCGCCAGCGGAACAAATACTTTTTTTTATTAATATTCAAGAATCATTTACTAGTCACAGTATTTCTGGCCATGGTTTCCTAATTGCACGATTAACTTTATTAACCTTTACTTACATCAAGGCTTCTAGGTAGACATACCAAATTAACGAAAAACAAATCTACTTATGTTTTATGTAAAAAATATATCTTTTAACTTAATACCAGTTGTGTTTAACTCTATTAATGTGAGCATTGCTCAGGCAAGTCTTCTCAGACATTTGTGAAGCCCAGCTCTGTGCATCGTCGCTGGTTCTGGCCTCAGAGCTTGTGCGCTGGCTAACGCCCACCGGCTGGGCCAGAGTGCCCCATTAGCTTAATGGTCATCTAGGATTTCACAGGGGATGCATTGCTGTTATGGCTGAGAGGTTTGTGTTTCCCTTTTTATGGCTCCTTTGGATTCCCAACACCAAGAAACAGAGTCTCAGGAGGAGGAGAAGAAGAAGGAGAGGAAGAGGAGGAGAAGAGACAAAACAAAACAAACAGGGCAGCAACATAACACCGACTTAAGCTGGAAGCAGAAAAGTAGAGATAACAGAGGGGCGGAAAGAGAGGAAGAAAGAGAGATGGGAATACTAACTAAGAATTACAATTTAAGAGATACAAACATCAAAATATGTCTGATGAAACTCCTGATCTGTAGTTTTTGTGTTGTGGTGGCCAGATTTCTTTGACTTTTGACCCTTAGTGTCTCCCACAGCAAATCAAAAAGAGGTCAAGTTTCACTTTCACCAAAACATATAATTCAACTTGTTCAACAAGGAAGCTAGTTTCCCAAATCTTTTAGTACTTAATCTAAAAATACTAGGGATGTAACAATATACCACACAGAGACAGACTGTGAAATAGACTCCCAGTTTTGAGAGAAAAGTAAAAATAATTGAGTTACATAAGCAGGTTGATCTTTGCTTTATCAGAAACTTCTCAATCTTGCCCCTCATTAAAAATCTCCACAAGAAATTTCCAAGAGTCCTGGTAAGAACCAAAGAACTTAATAACAACAGAGGAAAAACTACTTTTAGTTTGAAGCAACAAATCAGACACAAACTTAAGCATTGGTAACAGTCAGCCAATCACAATATCCTTACAGTATAGACAATGTACTTATACTGGCTGGTCTGGGTTTTTCAGAAACGTTTTTTTTTTTATCTGTTTTGGCTTTTAATTCCAGTTAACAGGCAAGCAAAAAGGTGAAAAATGGGGAGAGATTCAGTTCTGTGGAAAACGAAATATCCTATTGATGTCAGAGGACTGAGGAATATGGTGAAACTGGTTTAAGATGACAAGAAAAGGAAAATTAGAATTATCTTATGAATGAATGTATTTTCCATTGGTTTCAGTTTCCAACTAGCAGATAAACCCAGTCCTCTACGTCTCCAACACACCTGGATCAACTGAATGGCTGAGGCGTGTTGAAGCAGGGATGCATCTAAATGTTGCTTGATAATGGTGCTTATACTGCACCATCTCATTCCCTTTTACAAACTGAGTATCCATGAAGAAAACCATAGAATAATCACTCAATTTTAAGCTTAAGTGCTCACAGCACCTCGGCTGGTGTAAATTACGAGTATGAAAGAAACATTTCAAAGACAAAATTTAAGGATCTGGTTTCTGAAGTGAGAGAAAACGTTTTGTCATGAACAGAAATGTGGGTCTTGAACTTTCTTTTGGGTACCAGTCTTCATGTTGGACTTATGAGAACATCTGCTTTTAATTGACGGCATTTGCATGTGATTTGCAACAGATTCAGAATAAAGACGTTTTGAATGGCATAAGAGGTGACATAACAGTGATTTACAATAAATTAACAAAACTTGGCATCTGAAACGTGCATCATTTAGTTGTTTTATAGGAAAACGTGTCACTTTTAAAGTGATGGCTTACATTTAACTGCCATGCTAGCACTAAGCAAACCTAAACATCTCTTAGAAATTGATTGCAGCTGCACTGCTTTTAATTTGTTCTTCCTCTGTAAATGTGCACCAACTTACAACATTTTGTTAGCATTTCTGCCTGTGTAATAATGCTTTTAGGCGCAGCTTTAACTATTTTTAGAAGTTTTTATATCCTACAGCCAACATAAGGGGCTCTGCAGCAACTCCTCACCTGCTCATCAAATAACTGAACCTCTTTTATGCATCAAAGCATCAGTATGTTGAGGTATTGTTCTTTTACGTATTGAAATATTTCTCAACATCTTAATATCTGCACCACCAGTGTGACCGATGGAGGTCCAATCTACTCGATTCTACCTTGAGTCTGTGAAACAGGGAACATCCTGTCGTTCCTTCTGCTCAGTTTTTATTTGTTGCATCTCTGCAAACTCTGACAGAAACGAGATGGTCTGATGGGATAGAAGAAAACAATGAATAGTTGCATTTGCATACGCTAATAAAGCCGACTCTGGCCTTGCATGTCACGATGAAGCAGAACTGATTGCTTTAATCCAAAACTTCCTTTGTCAGTGGGAAACATGCGGCACAATAACATGTGGAGATCATTTGTCAGCATATTGTCTGACCAAGCTGATTTAACTCAATTATTTTTAGTCATTTCTTCTTCTTCTTCTTTTTTGTTGCCTCATTATTAAACCCTTTTGTGAACATTTTCAATGTTTTTTTTTTTACCAAAGTAAAAGCGTGCCACTCTAATTTTGACCATCTGTGTTGTCTGTGTATCACCTTCTTCACAAAAACATGAGGTCACAAATAACTGTTTATCTCTCTCTAGTAACAAGTGGCGTCCAGGTCAGGCCTATCCGGCCAGGACTCTTGACCTTTCCTGACTCTGCTCCACTCCGAGCTCCTTAGTTCACTCTACATCAGCAGGAGGAGGGAAAAAAAAAGAAAAACAGCCTGAGTATTTACCAACCACAGACACTAGAGTTTCAGTTTTATTACATTTTGTTTACTTTGCATCTAATCTTCCCATTACCTACTTCAAGTTCAGGGTATTTTTTGCTTCATTCATTTTATTTAGTTCACCCATGAACTGGTTCATCACATACTGTCGACTCTGACTTTTGGTGTCTTCCTCAAGTTGTCTTCAAGTTGTCTTTACCAGTCTCACACCTCACCATCAAGGAGAGGGGCTAATCTTTCTGGCCTGCCAGATTCTGCAGGCTCCTCCGCTGACCTAAATGTGGCTCCACTACAGCATTGCACACACTTTTCGTGAGTGTGTGCATTTGGAGAGGAGACAATGTGTGAGCGAATTATTGGAAGGTAAGCTGAGTATTCCTCTGGTTTGTGAAAGTCTTCTTTCATATGAAGATTTTCATTTTTCTGATTGTAACCCATTTATATGGCTCACATATATATAATTTTTACATATCTTTTGGTTAAACAACAACTGTTGATGTTTTCGTTATTAGAAAGTTAAAATGTTACAAGTCATGATTATTGTGCCAGTTCATCAGTTTTCGATATTATTGTGATTTTATTCAGATATGTTAAAGAAACACAAACAATATTGTTACAATCTCATTTTACTGCAGTTGTTAAGGCTGTCAAAAATAATTTAAGTATTTTTTTATTAATTAAATTTTTTCATTACTTATTTATTTGTTTTATTTAGTTACATTAAGATCAAAACAAGCCCGAGCATAGTTTTTTTAAAGCTTTTTCAAAATGGCACACAAATTCCCTCAGAATCTTCCCTGCCTTGCAACAATCATGTCCAACAATCAAAATATCTACTCTAGATGAAATTATCTTGTCCAATGAAGGACCAGAATAGCTGCTGCTATTTTAACACTCATAAGATAGTCTGTCTAAAGAAAATTAAACTCTTCTTTACTGAAAATACAAATCCAAAAAGCAAAAGCATTGTTCCCCTATGATGCAGACAGACATGAAAAGTCAGTGCATATCAATAAGCCTTTGCACAAACTGTGCAAATGTGGCTACAAAGCTGAGTATCACTGCAAACAAGGCAAATAATGTCTTATGTTTGAGAATAATAAAAAAAATGGAGATAACCATTTAGAAATGGTGGATAACAGAATACAGTTTTTATTGTAATTTAGCCTTGACATAATTCTTTTGGAAATGCTGTGATTAGCAATGAAACCAACAATTTGACAATTCTTTGTTTTAAACTGTACTTGCTTCAGTATACATGAGCAGACTTTAAGGCCCCTTTGAGGAATTTTTCCTTGAAATTGACAAAAAGTTTGAAAAACAATTCCTAAAGGTTATTAAACACAAATTCACTGCACAGCGAGGTCCATTAGAGCCATACACAGAGAAACTAAGAGGCAGGCATAAGCTGACAGCTGAGTGTGGGTGGGTGTGTGTTTGAAAGCCCTGTCATATGTTGTGATTTGTGAGC
Organism: Micropoecilia bifurca; assembly: GCA_903067075.1. NCBI lineage: Eukaryota > Metazoa > Chordata > Actinopteri > Cyprinodontiformes > Poeciliidae > Micropoecilia > Micropoecilia bifurca. The sequence continues at coordinate 25,729 of CAEGAF010087850.1, read as the reverse complement.
TGAGAGCAGATCCCACTGCTAACTGACTCCTAGACTTTGGCGTCAGTGATGAACGATCAGGTCACAGATTCACCTCTAAATGAGCCGAATCACCTTCATGCTTACAGGAACACAAAGGCTCTTTTTTTATTCACGCAGCTGCAAAAAACAGTGTTTCTGCAGTTGTTGGTGTTTTCCTGCATAAATAAACACGGCAGAACATTCCCCCCCACCCACCTCCCACCGGCCTCGGGATTTGGGATTTCTTTCCGCTTTCTATGTCTTCAGATGGAGCACAGGTGTGAGGCGACGTTGAAGACGTTCTTTACTAAAACTTAAACATGAGTATACCCACTCTTCTTTTCTTCCTGACTTTCCCCCTGTCAGGCCTTCACCTTTCTGACACATCAAGCTGGGTCAGAGGTCACTTCAGTAGTGTGATGAGCCAGGGGCCCCTCGGTGGCCCCTCATTGGCTGAGAGAGCTCCATGTGGAGATCCTTTTGGATCCGTGTAGAGCAAAGGGCCAGTGGGACTGAATAGACCCACACTGTTAAGGAATACTTGTGATAATGATGTTATTTGGGTATGAGCAAGGCCTGCCTAGCAGCTGTTGACAGTAATGATGTAGTGAGTGAGCGAATGTGTGTGTGTGTGTGTGCGGGTCAGTAATTAATGAATCTCACTGCTCTCCTACATGCCATCTGCTGACCGAGACAGGAAGTGGATGATTGATGGGAATTATCGATACCTCCTGAAGCTCAGACGTACATGTAGCAGGTTGCTAAATCCTTGATTGGCGTCTCAGTTTGTTTCTTTTTCTCCACCTCATCACAAATGAACTCATCAGTCACTGATGAAGGAATGTCAATACTTCCTCCAGCCCCCCACCACCACCCGCCCATCCCTACATGTCTTGTTTGGGGCTTACATTCAATTTCTAGTCTCTTGCATTAGAAAATGTGGGGTTATATTAGCAATTAAAGCCAAAACAATATTGTATATATAGATCAGTAGATTTGAGGACCAGAAACTGATTTGTTACCAAATTTCACCTAAAAACTGCTTGAAGCTACATGTAAAACATAACATTTCAGTTCCTTATAATTGAAATTGTGCCGAACACACAAACGTTGAAATAGAAAACAGCTTTTAGTTCCCGCTCTCCATTTGCAATACTAAGAAGTAAGTGTAGCATTTCAATCATTTTGTTTGCCACTTTATTAACCATCTCAAAACAGAGTTTTGCTTAAATTTGTGCTTTTCTGTTTGCAGTAATTTCTTTTAAAGTCAGTTGGGTAAGGAACTTCTTCTTTCTCTGCTCATTGGCCATTAGTCACATCAATGGAGTTAGATAAACTCACCAAGTCTCCACTAAAATGTTACCTGCAGAAAAAGTTCAATTCCACACACTGACCATCCTTATAAGGTTTTATTTTCTCTATAGCTAATTTTATTCAAAAGCAAATCATCCTGTTTGCATCTCTTCCGATTTACTGCCACAATCCATTTCTGCTGGGACCTACTCAGTCTCTCCAATCAGAAGTCTGGAACTGTTGCAGCCAGAAACAACTGCATCTGTGCTAAAGTGCATTGATAAATAGTAGATGATATCCAATATCGTGTCGTTATTATGCTGGTCCTGTTTTCCAGTGTAAAGACTGTTCCTGTCAGAGAAGCCTGTGTTTGATTTGCAGTCCATCCTGCTCTCCAGAGGGACACGAATGGCTCAGAGAAAGAATAAGATTTAAAGTCTCTTTTAAATTCTGAAGGGAATATTTGAGAATTACATTTCAAAAGTGGATTTCTCTCCGCTTAAATCATTTCAATAAACGATAATAATTTTTATTTTATTAGTATTTATTTGATTGTTTCTATGTTTGCACTTACTGTGTGTGTGTGTCTGTGTGTGTGTGTGTGAAACATAAATGTGATTTATCCATTGCTAGTCAGCTGTAAATTCAGATCAAAATTTAAATCCTTGACTCCATATTAGAGCTTCTGTTTTGATCCTATTTGATTCCACATTTATATATAAATAACCACCTTAAAACGATAACTTCAATTCAGACAACTGGAAATGATTTGTACCCGAAAAGACAGAGGAAGGTGGAGAAAAAAACCCTGAGGAATAAGTTTGAGAGATGACACATATTAAAACAATGTACAAAAAAATGTTACAGAAAAATTAAAGACGCTTTCAACATCAATTCATCTCTGCACGTGTTCAGTGTGTGTGTCTGTATTTACAGTATAAGGTTTTGAAACATGTGGTTGCTATCACGACGGCAATCCATGGTCAGTGCAGATGACTCTCCATCTTTATGAGGTCACGGGTTTGTTCATGTACGCCTGGAGAGCATGTTTCAGTCATTTGCTAATCATCGCCTTTGGAAACGCCATGAAAAGTATTTCAGTAACTTTTGTTGCAATGCTGTCGAGTCAATCTTCTTTTACACCATAAAAAATATTTAAAAAATGAGAGATGTTGTCTGTAGGTTTGAGCACCTGGGCTCCCATGGTTACTATGACCTCATCAAGAGTCATTGAAGGTTTTGAAATAATTTATCTACTCACGCCAAAAATAAAAATAAGATACATTAGGGGGGACAAAAACAAATAAATATCTCATATTCAGGAGGTAGAGCAACTGTTAGCTAGTCTTACTGTAATCCACTGACTTTTTGCAAATATGACATTGAAATTCAGGTCTGGTTAATCACAAAATGTTGCTATACTTTCAACACCTCCCTTCATGGGGTTGACGCAGCGCAGCAGGCTCCCCCACTACACAGCTGCGTGTACACAGACTTGGCAGATGCCCTTCCTGATGCAAACCGAGGATGGAATGGAGATTAATCACAAAATAAAATATGAATTTTATATGAACATGTTTCGTATGAACATGGCTGCATGGTGGTGAAGTTGGTACCACTGTTGCCCTGCAGCAGCAACGTCAACGGGTTCAGTTTAATTTAAAAACACCTTAATAATCCTAAAGAGAAACTAAATGTTATAGTATCCAAGATTCTTCAGAGTCGCTGTAGACGCTGATGCCTGCAGATAGGTGGGGATCTCCTGGCCGATATATTGGGAACAGAAACCCAGGCAGTTATTTTAACACTGCTGGGTCCAGGTCAGCAAAAACAATTTCACACAATTTTTTTAGAACAACTAACTTAAAATTATACTGGAAATTGGTAAAAAACAAAACAAAAAAAAAAAACACTGAACATCATAACAAGGAGAATCAGTTCTGTATTTTGGCTGCGGTTTGTTCAGATGCAACTTGATAAATTGGATCATCATCAAAACGTTCATCTATAAGAGTAAAGTGAGATTCAGGAAGAAGTATGAATGTCATTGTTGTTTTAATTATACTGACTATCACACTGCCTTAATTTTTATTAAGTTTCTCCGTCATTTATTACATGTTTTCTCCGACCTCCATTTCCTATCTAAAAATTCATCTGACTTTTTGTGACTATTCTCAAAATCCAAAGATGGAGTCGGTTGAAGATAGAGACACACTTTTGCAAACTAAGTTGAATCTATACTAAATGACAACACCAAGAAAAATTATCAGAGATTTAACTGGATTATTACAATCACATACAAAAAATCTGAAACTTTTTACCAACATCTTTGCTTCCTTTCTTCATTTGCTTTATAGCTGCCACCACAATAAATAAATAAGAATGGCCTCCTTTTCCTGTCCCTAGTTCTCCTCCTCTGTGATGTTGAGGACATACAAACATGTGTGTGAAAAATTAAAAAAAAAGAAAAAAATGAACGTATGACACAATAAAATCTATTTATCTCCAGCATGTTTCTTTTAGCCAGCTTATCCAGTTTCCCACATCCTCCCCGTCCCCGCGGGTTGTTTTTAAAGCTTTCACTTTAAACTTAAAGTAGCCGCAGCACAACTCCTGCCTGCCTCCTGCGAGCGCCGTCCCTTGTCCTGCATGTACTGTTGACAGCAGGTTGTTCAAATCAGACATCAAACAGCGAGGCCTGATGTTCGGCTGCTGCATCTGTCCCAGCGCTGCTCTGTTGTTTATTGTTTCATCCCAGCTTTATTTACAGCTGGCCTAATTATTTCCATGTTTGATCTTTTTGAGGGCCCGCTCATTTTTTTTTCTCCTCCTTCGTGCTCCGCCATTGTCACGCCAGGCCCCGGCTTGCTCCTCTCGCTCGCTCACGGCGCAGGTGACAAGAGACTTTGGCTGCAAGATGGATGGCTGTCTGCCTGCCACATCTTAGACCTGTTACCTCTGAGTGGGTGTTTATTTGAATTCCCCCCCCACCCCACCCAACCCACCACCACCACCATCCCCTGCTGCATCACACACTGGGTGGGTGGGGGGGGGGAAATCTCTTGAACTCCAACAACTGGAGTGTAAATATTATGGGGAAAGCCACTGAGACATGAAATGTAGCTTTAATTACAACACTGATATATCAAGGTCAGTTCCTCTGTGCATGTGGGGGCAACCTGACAGTTTCCTTTTTGTCCACATGATTTCTTGCTCGACTCGGTGTACACACTCATTAAATAAATGTATGTGCCGCGTTACATATGGTGGTGTGTGTGTGTTTGCGTAAGGGTAGGATCAGGGAGTGCTGGAGGCTAATTTTATAGGCCATCTGCGATTGGACAAGATATCAAAGACACATTGGGTAATTCACTGACACGATTTTTCATCTGCTGATGGTTTTCTTTTATAACGGAGACACATGTGTAGGTGTCCAGCGCTAAAATGAACTCAAATTAACTTTTATAAATATCCTGGTAACTGATTTAGCTCATGCAGTTATAATTTATGTGGTGATTGATGGAAAGCCTTTATCTTGCAAAAACCAGACTCATCCTAAAGAAACCCTGAGCTGATCTCACTGATCGGTTTAAGACGTAGATTAAATTGTCTCTATGTCAATGTGACAAATCCAAAAGAATACAGATTTTGAACATTTATTTTTTTAAATGAATAAATCAGATTGAACTTGGGATGCCTTTAAATTGACTATCATACGTGGCTAGCAGCAATTTTCCAGAAAATGTGTTTTCAGTTCTACGGCCCTTTTTCACTGAAACAATTCTCCATCCTTTTCACTTAGATGTCTTGGGTCAACTATCAGATATCTATTTTTTTTTCCTGGGCTACCGCAGCAGTGTTGAACAAAGTTTGATCTACACAAAATCAGTGACTTTGGGGCTCTTCTGTGTCACCTTTATTAAAAATGTCACATCCAAAAAGTATGAATTACATTTTCTAGAGGCACACACTAAATACATTTCCCAGCAGCTCTTCAATTTTTTAAATAAAATCTTGTCCGTAAAGTTGCGGTTGTTTTCATTTGTGCCTCAGGACTTAAACCTTTTAAAACCCTGAAATATTTATTTGACAGAAAAACGTACACAGTCTTTTGGGAAAGATGACATCAATAATTTAAACTGTGACAGTAGATTAGTTTAAACAAGGAGGCCTGAATTATTACGCTGAAAAAAAATTACTATTTGGAAATGCTTTGCACTTTTCCAGGTAATTTGTTTTTCACCACGCTGTCAGCTATGAAAACACAGAGAATGTCTTCAATAAAACTGTTCTGGTTTCTGGAAAAGGTTCTCATTATTAAAGTTGTTAATGTTCTTCAATTTCTCATTAACGAAGCAGATATGGAAGGGTGTTTATATTGTGTATTCACCTGATGGGATAAAGTCCAGGCCAAAATCCAATTGAGAATATTTAGAAAGACGTGTTAGACTATATTTCAAAGATACTTTCTATCAAGTCCTTGATTTGTACTGGTCTGTCACATAAAGCTAAAAAAACATACACTGATGTTTACAGCTGCAAATGGACAAAACAAGAAAATTACACACATGCTTTAGCAAGGCACTGTATATTCAGTGTAATAGGATAGCGATTCTATTACACTGAATATACAAACTGAATAGAATATATAATTCTATTTTATTGGTCTTGTACTCTTTTAATAAAAAATAAAAATGTCTGAAAAGGTAATCAAAAATAACACAAAATACCTGCATAAGCTGCATTTTAACAAAGTTTGTCTGGTCCCATTGCCACCAGCTTGCAGGCTTTCTCACAGCTTTGTTTTCATGTGGGGTATACAAGGTATACAATTACAAAAAAAATGCAGATTCCTGGTTATTGTTACTCCCAAAGGAAACTGAGCAAACTTTGACAGGAGATGATGTGATTTACCTGTTTTTGCCTCGCTTGTTTTCTCAAATTAATAAGATAAAGGAGACGGATGAGCTTCAATACAGAATTTACCTTAACAGCTAATCACTGTTGGCTTGTAACCCAATTCTATCGCCTTGGTGAAATTCAAGTACCAATTTGGGCCAAGCGAGGCTATTCGGGCCATGATACGTTTTTGATGTGATGGGATGTGAGGAGCGAAACCTTTGGTGTTTTGTGAGGGTATTTGGTATGTACAAGGAGGAAGTGAAGCAGCTAGAGGCCTGCTGCTGAGACAACAAACCGGTGTTCAACTTGGGGGTGGGAAGGTCACGACCTGAGCACAAACCCCTCAGCATCAGCAGCCATGCAGTAGAGAGGCTGGATAGCATCAGGTTTCTCAGAGTCTGTTGAACTCACCTGGTCAAAGACGGATCAGGAAATGGATCCGACAGAGTTTTTGTTTTCTGGAGAAACCATCAGAAGCGTCACTCCAGAGAAATTTGGTTGATGATGTCCCAGTGTAAAAATATCAGAACAGTTCGAGACTTAAAGGCACTCCTTGTGAGAACGTCCTTGGGATTGGTGATTCATCCCTCAGCAGCTGTGTTTATTTTACATTTCCGAGAACATTTTGCAACTAAGGGCTCCAAAATGTAGAAAGCACAATGCGCGAAAGATAATATTGGCTGCTACACTCATCACCTAATGATTTTTCTGTGGAAGTTTGGAGTTGCCTTACCAGCATAAACAGAGGGACAGATGATCTGCCGCCGCTGCGTATCACTGCGGTGTAAAAAGAGTGGATGTGGGGGATCTGGACTGGGCAGCAAATTCATAAACCACTAAAAAAAAATTACTTCTACTTCTAAAATTTCAACACTATTCTTATTTTTTCTCTCTCTGAATGTAATGCGATTTTGCAAGCACTCTGTATCCCTATAGCTTCGCCTCATACATTTTAAAACTTTGGTTAGTGGGTATGGCCTCGTAAAAGGCTTACAAAAACATAACTTGCATGGATTTGCAAAACCAGACCCCCCTGGAGGTGTCTGCATTGTGTTGCTGTTAGAAAGCGTGCCCTCGACCGAACCACCAGCATGAAGGATGGGATAGTTCCACATGATTCTAGGGTTTCCTTGCAGTTAGTGAATAGTCAAACAAAACAGACCATTTGCTTACTTAAACGGTTGAATTTGGAGAGATTTTTGGCAGACACAGTGTTATGATTATCATGCGGGCCATAATTCCAAGTCGATGAATGTGACGAGCTGATTTTGTTATTACTACTGTATGAACCCCATCGGTCCATTATTTAAGCTTTATTCTAAACATTTTTAAAAGTCACAAGAAAAGAGCCATTGATGGTGCAGAGCAGCTGCCGCTAAGACATTTTATGCAACTACAAAGACTCTTTTTGCACACAAGGACTCCTCTGCCACAGTTTCTGATTTGTGGTTGGACAAAACTCCGTAGGATCCTTTAAACGCAACGGGCGCGTCAACAAACAATGCCATTTTCAGATGCACTGGCCCATAACAATGTATATAAAACCTTTACGTTTTAAAGCTTGGCAATCTGTGCTACGAAAGCTTCAAAACATATTTTTCAACAGACTCGGCTTCAAAGAAATTCTAAATTTACTTCTGCTCTTGTAAGATGGACAGCCTTTAAACCACCTGAACTTTGTCATGTGTTGTCACTTTATAGCGTATGTCAACATCAATGCAATTTTTATGGTTTTATGTGACGGATAAACACATAGTAGTGCATAATTTTGAAGCAGAAGAAAATGTTTTCACAAAAAAAACTATCTGAAAAATGCACCATGTGTTTGTATTTAGGCTCCCAGAGTTGATCATTTACAGAATCATCTTTTGTGTCTTGCTTTGAGTATGTCGCTCCACCATGTTTCCAGATCAAGAGACTGAAATTTGTCTTCCCTAAATAGTTGTGGCTCAGACAGATAAGATAGAGAGTGTCTGTGAACACAAAAAATGGTCAACGATTGGATTTGATTAGGACTTTGACTGAACCATTCTAAAACACGAGACTGTTTTAATTCAAGCCACCGTGTGTCTAGTTGGCTATGTATCTATTTAGGTACCTTCACTTTGGTAACCTTGGTTTCTATTAAAGGTGCATTTTAAGGTGCACTGCTGGAAGATAAACTTTATCTCCACTTGAATTCGTTGGCACAGATTTTCTTCATTAGCTTTTGTTTAACTCCGTCCATCAACTCTGACCACCTTCCTGCTTCCCACAGCAAAGCATTACCTCACTCAGAAAACATAATTTGCCTTTGACTTTATTGAAAGGGGACAACTGAAACACAAATGACACCATTTGGTCCGTCCTACCAGACTGAAGCTTTTAGCTAAATTTAAATATCCAGTGGCTCCTAAAGTTAAGAACAGCAACATCCTCAGCTATGCATGTATTATCCTGCACAATCGTAAGGCCCACAATATCAAACATTATTTTTAAACATCCTAATCAAATCCAGCAGCTCTTAGAGGTCTTTGACAAACTCTTGGATTGAAGGATCTCATAGAGCTACAGCTCATCTGGCAATACTATCCGTCAATTTGTTGCTCCTCCAGAGTTGCAATGAACTTCTTGGCTCCTTTTTTTTTCCCAAATAATGCTCCACTTGTTTCGGGGTATGAGCATGTATGAGGGCAGTTTCAAAATCCATTTTATTGCATTGATTTGGTGGTATAAGATTAAAAGAGTCTTCTGAAATTTCTTTTTTTGGAAAAAAATAAAATAAATGTACTTACCAGTCTCCTTACGTGATTTTACGCTACTTGCTGTTGCATATCAGAGGAATTGCAATGCAATATGTTGTTTTGATGTTGCAGCTTAAAAAAATGTAAAACGGTAAAACACCTGTAAAGCACAATGTTTTAAAGTGTGCATAAAACACACAAATTATACATTTACTCTTAGCTTGTTTATCCTTAAATGAACAATTTTGCTACAATGCTTAACTGTGACTGGCTGCGCAGAGCAATCTATCGACATTTATCCATCCAAATAAATAAAACATTTTATATATGTACAAGGACTGAAATGTTACTTAAACCAAAACCATAGATCCCATTGCATTTGGAGTAATGATGTTCAACTCTATACTTATTCCACCAAAATGGACCTGCCAGAGTGCAGCCAAGTCCATTGTCTTGATTGTCTTTCATCCCTATAACATGGACCCGCTGTGGTGAACGGAAGGGATAAACAGTCACATAACTGGGAAGCCGCTGCGACTGTTTTCTATAACTCATAACTACTCAGGGATCATTTAACAAAACACATGGATGCAGGAAGAGAAAGAAAGGAAGTCAAAGGAAAGGTAGTATTCAGAGAAAAGGGGTTTCTGAATACGGATTAGAAATAGGATCTCTGCATTCAAAAACTGTATTGACTTTGAAATGTCTAAATAAATCTGCCGTCTTTTGGAAAGCAGAATGCTATATTTATTTAACGTATATATGTGCCTCGTTAGGAGCTGGGTTTCATAAAATGGATCGCCCATGTGGGATGGAGGTACCACACATAGTGTTTTCACAGCCTTGTTCCTCAGAGCGCCTTCTGACATGAGCGATTACAGAACAAGACAATAACAGCCATGCTTGGTCAGAGTTGCATGTTGCTGTTTCACTCTTTTCGAAACCGTGAAAATGTCTGATCTCAACATTTCACAAGGCCAAAGTACCCAGAGTCACCATAATTTCATTACTGAAGAATGCTTTGTGAGGACCCTGCAGGGTCTGAGGGACTGGTTTCCATTAAACCAGCGTAACCAAGTTTGTCTAAAGCTAACCAATCAGCTTCATGGCCTCCACCATCAACCCTCCACTCTTAAAGACATGTTACAGTGACCTTCACCATATTCGGTGTATCTTACCAGCCGGGGTGTTGACAGCACTTTGAAGCTCAGAGAGCTCATATGCGATCACTACACTGCCCTTGGTGCACATACTGCAGGACTTCCTGCCGGCAAAGGGAGTTCTTGAAGAATTCCCAACATGACTCCAGATATTTTGCTCAAGAGAATCATTTACATGTTTTAAATGCTGTAAAGACGGAGAGGGCATTCAGACATTACCATCTGTCTGCAAATATGCAAAGTCCATTGAACAGAGAGTCTACACAGAAATAAAAAGCAGTCAACACCAATCAAGAGGAAGATTTGACCTCTCCTCAGACATCAACTGGATAGCCGAGTAGAATCGTTTCTGTGATTGCTTTCCTAAAGTTTTAATTACAGCACTGATGTTACTACATCGATTTGCAAGTGTTCAGAACCATTGAAATTTCTGTCTATTCTTAGCACAAAATATCCTTTGGGGGATTTCTCCATAGTTTTTGAGTATCTAAAGGCTAAAATTGTGTTCATCTTTGCAAAACACCTTGAGCTCAGTTGGAGTGAATGGTAAATGGACTGAACTTATATAGTGCTTCATCTGATCATTTTGACCACTCAAAGTGCTTTACACTTAGCCACATTCACCCATTTGCACTCACAAACGCTCACACATTTATACACTGATGTGCAGCTTGGTGGGCAATTTGGGGTTGGGTGCCTTGCCCAGAGGCACATTGACATGTGGCAGGAGGAAGCTGGAATTGAACCTGCAACCTTCTGATCACAAGATGACGACTCTATCCACAGAGCCACAGTTGCCCCTGCTTTAATCTAAAATCGGAGACATTCAACATGTTCAATGTTGTAGCGTGTGTAGTGACCACTTGGGACAAATGAGAATACAACTTGTTGACTGTGACGTATCGCCATTCAGAAAGTGAGGTGATGAAAACACAAAGAGATGATCCAAAATACAGTGAAGACAAAACAACTGCGACGAGGGATCAAAACGTCCAGTGGACAGTGGAAACATTTTTGTTTTGTTTTTCCCACAAACACCATTGCTTCTTCCCAGTCGGCCATGTTTGTTTGCTCTGAACTCACGTTTGGCCTCTCAGGTTTTGTAGGTCTGAATGTTGGGGAGAGAAATGGGGTTGCTGCTGCCGTGTGACTCGATTGCCACACCTTGTAAGACCTAACGTTACACTACACCTAAACTTTCTTTGTCATTGTGTTTGTGGTCTCTGAGGTTTTGAAAATTGGCCAACAATTTTAAAATCGTGTGGCATGAAAGAGGCAAAATATGTTCTGCTACAGGATTCCTCTGTAGTTAGCTCCATCCATCCATTTTCCCAACAACTGCCTGCTGAAGAAAACCTTCCTCATCCCATGACCTCAACCGAATCTGTGGTGACCGAATCTGTGCCTCACCAATTTGATTATCATTTGAACACAGATTTTAGCCAAACATCCCTTACTTGTCACTTCACTATTAGGCTCTACTTTGCTTTCATTTAGGTACATCAAATCCCAATGCTACATACTGAAGAATGGAATGATTACTGGGCAAAATGTTAAAACATTCTTTTGTTACTCATACATTTCTGGGTCACTGTGTGTTGGGACAAAGCTACAGAGCATGTTTCCGATGTTAAAATCTGACAATAATACTTTGGGATCTTTGGATTACATCAGTGTTTTCATACGAGGGTCTTTAAGATACTAGGAAGACCTTTTTCCCCTCCAACTTAAAACAGATGCTTTTATCTTCACTTCTGAGGCCACTGCAGCAGTCGACAACCCCCCCACCCCAACTCCTTGTCATTGACCTTATGTCTTCATGGTGGATGCACAGCTAAAGGGCCAGGGTCACTGCTCCTGACAAGCAGCTGTCATTGATCTGCTGGTTTCCGAGACACATTCAGGGATTTGGTTACTGTCAGTTTGGTACTTAACAGCACACGCAAACATGCACACGCCACTGGACACTCAACAGCATGTCTGCAAGAATCTGCAAATACATCTGGCCTGTTTACTTTTTCAATCGCTAATGTACAAAAATATTTAGATCACTCCTCCTAAGCTCTGCAGCAGAATAAAATGCTACAGGAAAGACAAGCAAAAGATTATGGCATCGATGATGAATTTACACAAACATGGAGCGACCAGACTGAAGAAATGCATTGATTGCATTTGTGGAGGTCCTCCTGCAGGTTAGGGAGCACAATCTTAATGTTACACATGTGAACCGACAGTGTTGAAATGGTTACTCTATTTAAATTTAGTGTGCAGCCAATGATTTCAAAGCTACATTGTAAAAATACGATCTCTTCTGTGACTTACATGAATTGTGGATGTACTCAGGGCTTATCCCACCTCTTGCCTGATGAAAGCAGGGATAAACTGCAGTCACTGCTCTGGGCAGGATAAAGCTGGTATGGAAAATAAATGATCGCTATTACCATTTCTCATCCTAACTCTTCAGCACTTTGGAAAGTCCAGAGAGTTTCTGGAAAGCTTTAAGGTCAGCACTACAGTGAGGATTAGCAACTGATGTGAATATAAGTTACAACGATACTTTTTCTTGCATTACTCTGGGACAGGATGTCCTTACTTTTGGGATTTACAGATTTAGACAAAATTATTTTAAAAAACGCAACTGTGCGTTTCATGTGAAACCCTCCCTCCTCCCAAACAAAAACATAAGGTATGGTATGTATTTTTCTGGACTAACCAAAGAAAATCAGTTGGTAGAGTTGGGTCACCATGTGCAGACGATTCTCCAGGGTCCAATCCCCCGTCTTGAGCCATTTGCCCTTTTTACCCTTTTTCCTGTCAAACTGATGTTCAAAAATGATGTTAGGCTACGAGTGCCAAAAATCTTAAAAGAGAAAGACAAGCATTGACCATATTGATAAAAACCACAGAAAATCATCTGTGGTTTTTATCAATATAAATTTAGTAAATTAGATGTGTCTAATTTACTGAGTTTGGAAAATAACAACTAATAAAACTGCATAAAAACCAATAAAAAGACAAATTATTGCGCCTCTAAAATAATTCTTTTTATTTCAACATTTATCAAAAGTGGTAACAAGTATCTTGAATACAAGTTTCAACTTAATTGACCTTTGCTGCTTAATGTAAATTTTAAAAAATGAACATTTGAATATGAGTTACAATAATATTTAATTTCCCTTTGGGATAAAAAAAATAAGTATTTTTGAATTAAATTTGAATTTACCACACGTGTGCCATAAATGAACTTCTGTCAGTACATCTACCGCAGTTGCTGCAAAATGATAATACATTTCTACTTTTTTTGCAAAAAAAACCATAAAAATTGTTGACTTTACAGTTTGTTTGTTATTTTTGAAAAGTTCTCCTTTCTCACTTTCCAACTACATTTTTGCCCTTGGCTGTGGTAACATTATCCCCACGAATCAACAAGTGATAAATGGTCACTTTTTTTTCCCCAGCTGAGCACGGGTGGCTTCGCCTGACCCCGCAGCTCAACATCTCTCATGTGCGCAGACGGACCGAGGGAGAGTAAAAAAAAAATAAAAAAACAAGCTGCAATTGTCCTGCACTGACTTTCTGGACTCCATGCTTTCCCGGCCTGTCACATAAGAGAACCATCACACAGGAGAGCATAACAAAGGTATATTATGTGTGCAATTGTGCACAGAGATCAAAGCTGGAATACTTGCAATGCAATCTTTCCCAACACACAAATGTATTTAAATGTTTTAGTTTTTCTTTTATCCTCCAGATTGTCCATAATTTATCTATTTGGTACAGATGAAAGTGATGATTTTACCAAGATGCACAAAAATGCTTTTCTTCTCTTTCATCCAGTCGTAAAATAATACAATACCCTGCTGCACGGATCGTATTCCAAGCAATGAGAATCAACATCTTCTTCTCCGCCAAGTCTGTTGTGCATTCCCACAAGTTTTTTTCCTTGATCCAGACCATTCGGATAAATGTGTGCACCCTATCAATATAACTAGATTCAAGTGAGGCATACAGGCCCAGGCCACACATGCACACAATAAGCTTGGGCAGGTCTAGTAGCAGTTTCAATACAACAAAGGCCCAATGTTTACTTATTATTATTATTATTATTATTATTATTATTATTATTATTATTATTATTATTATTAATAATAATCTTATTATTTTTAACATTAGACACAAATATTTTTTTGTATGTTTCTTTTTCTTTTCATGGACTTCTTCCATTATCATTTGTACAGCAATTTGGTGCAGTTTTAAGCCAGTTTTTTAAAAAAGCTATATAAATAAATTTGACACTGACAAATTTACAAAGTTTTTTTGTTTGCAAACTACAAATTGGACTCTTTATGGCTTCCTCTCAACAACAGATTTCCTATTTGTTGATTACTCAACTTATAATTTTTGTCTGGCAAGTCAGTGTGTGGGCAGGTATATTGTAGCAACACTCTTCCCACTGTCAGATTAAAAAAATTAAACTGCTTCATGTTTATGTTCTGCTTCTTCACTAATGTTCGTAACATTGAAAAGTTTTTCTTCTAAAAGAAATTGGACTTTGTAATTTAAGGAAATATGTGAATTTAAAACTTTAACATTGAGAACCACAAGGATGTGTGGTGAAGATGTGGAACGGTTTAAGAATATCCAAACATAAAACAGCTTAAAATGCCATTAAAAAAACACTTATCACTTCATGTCAATATGAGAAATAGTTACTGTTACTACTGCAATTATCAATGTATTGTTACTATTTAATCAAGTTGTCAATTCTTACTTTGTTAATTGATTTCCAGCTCTTAATATTAATACATTGTGCAAGTTGCAGGTATAGATATAGAAAATATTAATTAAGAAAGGATGTTATAACCAAGTTAACATAAAAAGTAATTTTATTGGATGTGTTATAGATGTAAAAGGGCTGTCTGTAAAAATAAGACAGTCAGATGAATCACTGTTCTTCTGTTGCTTGCTTTTGTTTTAAATTGATCTTCTTTGTTGATTCTTATGACGCACTACGTTCAGTAAAGTCAAACTCATAATGTTATGCTAAAAATTTGTGAGGCATTGGCAGAGTAGCTGTGCTAATACTAAGACGAAATCACACAGGTGGAGTCAAGAGACCTAATTCTACTTTAACTAACTAATACTATGTTTAAGCATTTCTGAACATATTTTGAGGAGTCATTCTGCATATTTGTGAAAAGCAAGAACCTGCTTTTGCTAAGCAGCAGCAGTTGTGACAAAGAGTTGTCTAACGTTGGGACAATGGAGTAAAACTTGGTGTGCACCTGTAGAATTTGTCCCTGTATAATGTGAACGCTTCATGCCTGTCATACGCCGCTCACGGGTGGCACAGCCGTGGGAAGCTGGGGTTCCTCGTCTTGACACACATTCCTGTCCCTGAGTGCTCACATGAACACACACACGCACACACACAGAAATACTCCCCCAGCCCGCCCACCTGGGCTGGATGACCCCCTAAACAGCTCCAATTACCAGGCACTGACAGACAGACAGATTAGGTCCAAACAAGGGTGCTGGGGCCTGCATAGACAGACAGACACACGGGTAAAAAACGGCTATAAGGGCTACTCTAGACGGGGGGGGGAGAGGGGGGAAGGATGCAGAAAGAGGTATAGGAGAGAAAGAGTATGCTCAAGAGGTCTACACCATTAATTATAGCGTGTTTACGTGGAGCTCCAAACAGACCAAACCAAGCTGGAGATTAGTTTGCTCTTTCATCATGAACGACGTTCCCATGAGCCTCCTTTAAGTCTGCCACAATTTTCTGCATCGATGCGACCTCGTCCTGGAGATCCTTTCACTTAACTAGTGAGGTCCACTTTGTGAAAATCAAAACCCAGAAATAAAGCAGGAGAGTGAGGAACAGAAATCCCCCGAAGGTCACCAGATAAACTGACACCTCGCCACGGTGACAGAAAGAAGGTGTCTCAGATGGCTTCTTACTCAGAAGATTGAGGCATATTCTGATTGTTTTGGCTTCTCTGGTCAGTAAAATGTTTTGTTTTCCTCCCTCATGGAAATTGCTGCCCATGGTGGAAATTTTTCCCAATCAAGCCAACATTTACACAGTAGTGGATGAAGGCGATGACAAGAGCGTGCTGTGTGGGAGAAGGACACCAGGAGTTTTTGGGAAGCAAGTTTAAAACACGGAGCTTCTTGTTTGGAGAGCGTTATGAGATGCAGCTGATCCTGCTTGCGAATCTAAACCGAGCGCCGGCCCAGAGTCGACGCGACGTTTAGAAACGAGCCATTTCTCCAACTGGTAAGAGCAGCAACCGTCACACAAACAGAAAATGAGAAAATTTGACTGGAGCTGCTCCCAGTAACAGGTTGCGCTCATTGTTTGGCTTTGTTTAGTTTCTTGGTTTATTTTACAGCTTGTTTGTATTTTTATGGCTCTAGAAGAGTTCAGTAAAAGCCACACACTGACTGACAGTAAAACTAAACCGGCATTTCTCATGCTCTGCAGGCCTGTTGACAATTTTCAGAAGCTTTTTTTTTTTTTTTTAAGTAGGCCAACCAAGTTTTATGGTAGATTTCAGCAACTTAGGATATGGTTCCAAAAAGGTCATTTCCTATCATGCATGTGGATTGCTATTTTATTTGTCATTTCACAATAAATTTTTCAATTCTCAACTCCATTTAGGTGTAGACTTTGACTTGACCGTTCTTATGATTGTTATCGTCCACCACTTTGTGCATTTTGTTGCCTGTTTTTATACGTCAAAAGAAAAAAAAGAAAAATCAGCTTATCAAATTTAATATTTAACATGAAAACATGTCCATGCTTCGCCATGAATATATTCAAGAAGCAGTTTATGTCTTATTCTTATTATAAACTACTTATTCTACTGTTCAACTACTACGAACAATTCTTTTTCTCAAACTATGTTGAGGTGTGAGACGGTGGAAGGACGGTTGCTGTTGTTTTCTGAGATACCGCAGTGTAACCCCAGCCTGTGATCTGCGAAAACGCCTCAGGAAAAACCCTGAGCTGCTTTTGGATGGTGACTGGCGAGGAAGGTTGGGCTCAGTAAAGTTTCTGATTATTGCCACATTTTCTGTACCAGTTGCAAGATCCATCGCTGCCAAACCAAAAAGAGGAGAGGAGGCAGCGAGAGCACAAGGGCAGCAGGCCTGAACGAATTAGAAAACAGACAAAAGGCTTTGGAGGAGTGAAAGACTGAGAGGGGGGGAAGAGAGTGAGGGAAAGACAGGATCGGGTTTGTGTAGCTGTTTAAGGGAGCCCCTTCAATAAGTTCAACAAGCACATTTCACTTGGAAGGTCATTGGATCCAGATGACAACTTCCTCTCTCTGTCCAGCTCACTTTTTATCAGCCAGGATACAGAATAACAGCAGAGGGGAAGTGTTACTTCAGAATGACCGGCCCGGCTCTCCTGTTGGACTAATCGATCTCCAGACCAATACGCTGCCATTTGCTCAGTTTGGCGAACAGCAGCTAATTGGCTGCTCAGGTGTGAGAGTTGTAGCTTTTGGTCAATCAGATCTTTGCAAATTTAATTATTGTTTATCTCAATGGTGTGATAATAGATGTGCACTTTAACAGAATAGCATTTAAAGTATTTAAACTGAAAAGATGAGCAGAAGAAATGGGACAAAATTTCTATGAATTACATCTTTTTCAAAAGGAAGCTTGTTATTTACCAACACTTAAGATGAAGGTTTATTATTGCAGTCAGTGATGCTGACGATGTTTCATTCCGGCAAAGCGCTCTGCGTCATTCTGTTTACTTAGTTTGATTACTTTTAATGTGCTTGTCTCAAGCAGTTTTGCGTCTGTCTCCTTTTTAGCTTCTGTAAAGTTTCTTTCGGTTTTGTTTTCTTTCTTTTTTTTTATGGATCTCCATCAGTTGCAGTTCCCAGCATCTGCTCTTCCTCCACGCGTTCAAAATGAACAGCTACACAGTACACAGCTTACACAAATCACACACAACAGACACAGAATGAAACAACCGCAGATAAAAACTGGTACAGACAGACAGACGGAAATAAAATGAAGGGGTGCATCAAAACAAAACGGAAATGAAATAAATTAATGTGAAAGAAGCCAAGTCACAAACTCTTAAATATATTTAAGCGATACATATAGAAAAATGTACAACATACAACCTCAAAGCTGTTTAAAAATGATCGTTTTGATGCATGTTCATAATTAAAAAATATTAAAAGCCTTAAATATTGAAAGAAGCTGAACTTCAGAGTAAATCTGATTTCAATCTCCTGCTTAAGTTTGATAATTATGCACATTGGCACTGAAAAGAAAATTGAATAAACTACCTGCTTTGAGAATATCCATTTATGTTACATTACATTAGACTAAACATTGTAGAACTTTTTTTTTTCCCGTCAGCACCTACCTCCCATTGTTTTTTCTTTAACGGATTAAATGCTGCGGTTGAAAAGTCGTGCTGTAATCGCTTGCTCTCTGCAGAAGATCTGACCTGGTCTTCCGCTCGCTGCCGAGTGCGGCTGAGTGGACTCGCGGTAGAACCAACTTGTGTAAATAATTACTTCTTCCTTGTTTGATGACTCAGGCAGCTCCGCTATTTGGTAACAACAGCAGTCAACTCTGTCATCACAACCAAAATCCTCCTGTCACCTTTTTCAATGCGGAGTTGCCACAACAGCAACTCCGGAGCGACTTACCGAGCAAGTTGTCTTTGACGTCTTTTAGTGGCCTATTTGTTCATGTGGAAACTGAAAGACAACATTTTTTTCAAGTCTCCCAGTTTGCTCTGTCATCAATGTGAATGTTTAAAAGGTAAAAAATAAGTAGATTTTAGTAAATGTGCACAGATACTACACAGCCACCCTCCTTTTTCCTAAGTTTATGAAGCTAAATGCTAACTGTTTAAGCACAAAACAGACAAAAATTCTGTATCTAAAACGACACATTGCCTTTCAGATGTTATTTAGCACAGTAGTATCCACAAACAGAACAAGCCTTGTTCTGCTGAGGCCTCATAAGTTTGTTAGCGTATTAGCAAACCAATCAGAGGAACAAATCAATCAAACAGCAATAAAGTCATGAAGAAGTTAATTAGGTTTTAAAACTGAGCTAAACATCAAGCAAACATACAAGAGGCTCAGAGTGAGTCTTGTGTAGAGATTCACAGATCAGGCGGATGAATCTGCTGGATTGGTCATGAACTCTACAAATTCGTCCTTAATGAAAAAGCACCAACAACTTAGAAACGATTGAATAAAAGTCATAAGAACTTCCAGTCATTACAGGTAATGTAATGAAACATGGCCAACACTGAACTTTTTGGCCCAGTGTATGTGCAAAGTAGTATGTTGAGAAATTATTACAAAACATTGCAGCACCACGTTTTCACGCCAACACGACCGGGAAGCTGGTCGTAAGTGATGCGTCGATACAGGGTAATCCTGAATGCAGCCACTTATAGTGGAAAGGTTTGCATCGAGCACATTCATACGTTAACACTGTCCAGTAAAAGCTGGCAATGCCTGGAAATCGCTCGTCATGGATGATCTCTGTCCGATCGTGTTTGAGCTTCAGCTATTGCGTAAAGGAGAACGGGAAACATTTCAGCCTGGCAGAGAAACACGAATCGGTTTATCCTTCACTACTTCACACGTATCACTTAAAATTCCAGCAACTTCATGGAGGTTTGTGGTTGCGCTGTAAGTATGCAGTATGAATAGTTTTGCTTGGCACTTTGCAGTTTCAACAGTTCCAATGAGTTTTTGTCTCTCTCTTTTTTTTTACTTTAAGAGTTTGTTTCTTTATCCTCTACGAGAAAAAGGAAACTGTCCCACAAAGTCCACAAGCTGGCATGATTTATGTCTCTAATCTTTCAGTGGGGGGTGAAAAGAAACTGTGTTTACAGAGCGGCCTGCGCTTGGGCAGAGAGTTTAATTAAAGGTGAGCGCTAGTATCTGCTCTCAAACCAAAGAATGTGTGACAAAGACTCATGCGTTGTCACACCCACTCTTGGGGTCGGGTCCAGCTGCTTTGCATGGCTAAAACAAACCACTACATCTGTTTTTACTTCATATTTTTGTTTGTGTGTCGAAAAGAGAGGAACAAAAGGGTATTTGGGTAGCCCAAATCACTGCAAGGGGTTTATCTTCTCTGTTCTCCTAGACCAGAGCGCACAAGTGTTATTTGCTAAAAGAGAAAGGAGGGGAGAAAGTGGATGAGGAGCAATTTCAATTCAGAGACAGGAGGTCATGACGGAGAGAATGCAGAAAAATGGATCCATAGCCATGCTGATCCACATGCCCACTTATATACTTAGACACAGATGGATGGGATTTTCCTCAAAGTGGAAACATTGTTCCGCTTTTCTCTGCGAGGCTGGGACATGCTGACGATCAAAAAATCAGCTCAAGACACGAGAAAGTGAAAAATATTTCCTATGTTTTTTTTTTGTTTGTTTGTTTATTTGTTTTCTGGGTCCTGTGATTCGTTGTCAGAATGTTTTATTGGTTGATGCTTTTTTTTGTGCAGTTTTTTTCCACAGTGCATCGTGTTCTGAATCCTGATTGGCTAAAATATACGTAATACAGATTGTCCATTCAGGAGATGTTCACTGAAACTTGAAATGCCTGCTGAGAAAACTGTGGCCGGAGATTCTGCCGTAGATACAGTGGTGAATCTCGCTGGGCAGCTTGGAGGAAACGCTTTAATGACGAGACTCCGGGCGACAATAATGACACCCACATCCGCTGACCTGAAAACGGGTTTTGTTCTTTGGTTTCAATGTAGAGTATTTAATTATGCTGTGTAATAGCTGTTAAAAATAAAGGCAACTACTTTGCGGATTTCACTTATCGCGGGTTATATTCGGAACGTAACCCCCGCGAAAAACGAGGGATCACTGTAATCCTAAAATGGTTTTCAAAAATTTTCCAAATTAGAATCTGAAAGATGAGGCAGCCTGAGGAAATATCTTTTACAATCCCTTTGTGCAGCTTTGAACCCTTAGAGATATGCAACTATAAATATTTGCCCTCCATCTTTGTAAACTAGTTGAAAAGCTTTTGCACTGTGTGAAAATGTGCAACCCCAGCTACTAGATTTTCAATTTTACTGAACCTTTGGAACATAAATATGCTTTGACCTTTGACCTTCCCCATTTCTTTATACCTCTGGCTGCCATGGTTACGGTTCATGTTTTGATGGAAAGTGAATGTTCCCCTCAGTGTTCAGTCTTCTTCAGTCCCAAACAGGTTTGTTTTTTCCAAGATTGCCGTTATTTTAGCTTTAGCTCCATTCAGCTCTGAGCTGTCTTGTGCCTTCATCCCATCCACATCATGATGCTGCCTCCATCATGAACAAATATTGAGATTTTGCTTCATAAGCTAACTCTGCATTAACATTTCAAACTTTTTTTATTTTGTTTTTACAATTTTTAATTAGAATCATACAGACTTTATGACTATTACTGGTAAATTCAATCTATTTTTCAACTCTCAACTAAACTCGAATGTATTGCTAAAGTCGGCATTAGCGTTTTTACGCTGCTTTCAGAATTGATCTTTCATGTTATTTTTTTTTTTGTTTCATGCCTCAAAACTGTTTTCCAGCACAAAACTTTCCTAAACAAACTACCGACAGATGTTTTCCGTCAGCTCCGTTTGTTTCTCACTGCGGAGAAGGTACACAGTCATTTTTCAGTTTGTAAAAACTCCTCAGTGTTAAGTCCAAGTTTAGCGCAGTCCCAAATCCAGACATGCCTCAGACTTTCTCCTGTGTGGGATGGGGAAAAAGATTTATCTGGATCCACGGATGGCTAACCCGATGGCAGTGCAGATAACGCACTTGCTCATCCTTGATTGGCCGAGGAAGCTGAAATTCTGCATGCGCTGCTCCAACAGCTGTTGTAAACAAATATCTATCACTCTGTGCATTTGCTTGCCACCCATCAGACTGTTTGCTTTCTTTTGCTCAGGCAATCTGATAAGTTTTAACCGCAGACACTAATGGATGGAGTTAATCACACAAAAGGCACAAAGATCTTTTTTTTTTTTTTACTCATTTCACGTCACGATTTAAAAAAATTCTCTTAACAATCTACTTTTCAGTATTTGTAAATTCAACTAACTCATCGTCAGTGGCATATTGTTGTCTGTTGTGAATGTCTAAACATCTAAATAAAGTTTGAAAACCCAACGCACGACTCTTTATCAAACAAACTGACTCCGCTGGCCGCCGTACCCAGAGTTCATTTGTGAGTGTCTGATGATTGTAAGCACTTTCACTCCCAGCTGCCTTATCAGCCACAGGATGGAGAAGTCCATCTAGCTGGGTTCAGGCTTGTCTCTGTGTTTATTCTTCAGATTGATAATGTTCGTTAGTTGAACTTTGCTCCACATGGCACTAAATGCTGTTATACGGTGAGTAGAAGAAGAACCAAGCTGGTCAACGATCTCTTGAACTGTGGAAGAAGTCGAAGGTTTTCTTCTACCTGCTTTTATGTTGGTCAACTATTTGGTTGGCCAAACAGTTGAATGTGCTTTTCTACCTTAAAAGAAAAACCTCTACATAGCCATACATGGTTTTTTATTGTGTTATAAAACGGATTTATGCGTAGGATGGGTTAATCGGCATATTCTAACACTAATCTGGGTGAGTTACTCTTATAGATGAGCTGATACTGTTTCCCTGTACGAGGCTTGATTACCATCAGTGGCTCTAAGTGTATTAGAGAATACACAACATCTTTAGATAACCTATGTACCAACAACAATTCATTGTTTCTGCATTTTTTCCCCCGCCCCTTGACAGTAACGAATAATCTCTCAGATTCTACAGGACGGCCCAAACTCAGGCGGTCCAATCACTTCCCCGGTGTGAAATCCAGCATCAAGAAAAGCAGACAGCTTTTAGGGATATTTGTGAAAGATCAGGTCGCTGTCAGGAGCTCACTGAATCTCAACATGGCTCAGTGACAGGACACAAACCTGTGCAATAGGTTCAGTCATAATGACTACTAAATATTCCCTAGTCAATTGTTACCTGTAGAGAACTTTGGATAAGAAGAGTGTGCAGTAAGCTTCATGGGTATGTGATATTTATTAATCAATGAAGAAATGAGAAACTATTAAATTATTGTTTTGACTTTCTGTACATATTTACACATTCACAGAAACACACGCGTTACTGATAAAGAGAGATCCCTGAAAAAAACTTTTACAGCAACTAAAATAAAAATGGTTCAACATCGAACTGTGAAACAAAATGAGACGTAGCAGCTTCAGCCTCAAGCCGTATGCATCTGACCGTGTCTGTTTTGTATAGATCTAAACGATATCAGAACTAGAATGTGAGTGATTGTAATTCCTCTCGCTAACATGAAAGAAAGTCACAGGCGGCGCACAGTTTTACTTACCGACTCAGTAAGATTAGGAAAAAAAACCAAGCCAGAGATGGTTGTGGAAGATTTTGGCTGACCTTCCAAACCAAAGAGTTGTTTATCTTACATTTTAGGAAACGAAACCATTTGTGTTTGCTTGTGCTATCCGTGATTGAAACCATATACTCCAAATTAGATGCTCAAAATGTTCTCTTCATTCAAGGAACAATAACACACTGGATTAAGTTTTATTGTTTTCCAAGCCTGTTGCTGTTTGTGTTTGTAAGTGACTCTAACGTGTTAAACACACAAGTCGTAGAGAAAAAGAAGAAAAAACATGATTTACAAACAGGCATTACTTTAATGTTCTCCTAAGAAGTTTATGGCAAAATTCTAGTTTAATTTGGACCACACAAAATATTGTTGAATTAATATAGTCTCAGGTACACAAAGGACAACATTTTGCTTCTTTTGTTTTTCTGCCTAAACATTTTCTAAAGTTTTAATTGATTCTATTTAATTGTATAGTCCAGGTTAAAGTTTTTTTTCTTTTTTTTTTCACAAAAAAAACCACCAAAAAACTAGTAAGAATCTCAAAAAGACAGATTTGTTTTAGTTAATGTATCAGAATAAATACAACATGACTGCCCTTCCCTTTTGTTTAGGATTTTCTTTTGGCTCTTGTGGCATTTATTGCAGAGCAGATATGAAAACAGACATTCAGCAAAGCCAACAGGCAGGGATTTTCAACAACACTCTTCAGAGTGGATGTTGTTACTGATGCAAGATTCAAAGTCCTAGTAATCACAGAGACACTCTCAGAATTGGTTGGAATATATGGTACAAATAAATGAAGCAGAAGGAGAGCAGGACTTTCAGCAGACAACTGGAGAACAGCAAAGTTGCTCTTTTCTTTTTCTCTTAAGCCTCCACTGCTATTCTTGATCATGCTGGATTTGGAAACGTCGGCAGGATTTTGGAAACCAGAGTTAAAACAGGTCTTTACATCTTTTTTTAATGCTAGCCATGCTAATGCCTGCTTAAAGTGATGTTGGTCAAAAATGCCAACTTTTAAAGCATGTTGTCTTTGTTTTAAAATATTAGTAAAGCCCTGATTCATGCTGATCTCTCTTCAGTTCCCTCTGTTCCAATAAAAACAATGAATGACCGCTCATGACAGTCAGGCTAGAAAAAATATTATTAGTTCTGCTCTTGTAAATCATCTCATATTACCATTCTTAAAGACAAATAAGAATGATCAAGAATTACAAACATCAGACATTAGAAATCATTTGCAAAATGTATGTGGATCATTTTCTCATTTTTAGCAAAACCATAAGGTAAAAATAGCTACTTACAAGTAACAATTTTTGTACAAGTAACAAAAGTAACAATTACATTATTTAAAAAAAAGTGTTTAATTATGTTACTATTCAGGATCCCCTCTTACTGGAACTTTAAAATGTGTGTTGAAATGTTTATCATAAAATTGAATCAATAAATGGACATTGAACAGCTTGGACAGCGTCGCCCAATCAGCTTCATACACCAAGCTAAGCCTCCCGGGGTTTAGGTTGCACCTGCTTAGCACCAACACCGTCATTCTTGGTGATTAGTTTTAGTGAAGTATGTGATGGTCTAGAAATTTCAAGTTGCTTGTAACCTATATAAAGAATATTGTTGCTACTCATGGATAAATTACTTTTCACACATGCTTTTGTGTCTTTTGTATCTTCAAGACAAAACAATGAGATCTGTACTTTCAGCTAAAAATGCTACCTTAGCTTAGCCTGGTTAGCAGCAGAAGATTCAAATGCATCCAAGACTCAATAAGACAAGCAGTGACCTCTGCAAAGTTTTGGATGGGTGAGGCTCAAAGGAAAAAGTCACCTGTGAATCAGCAAGTAGTTTGATTCCAGTTGTTGATGGCACTTAAACCCCAAAATGCCAACTGTGTTTCTCAATATGTGAGCATTAGTGAGATAAGCTGGGTTAATGAGAGCTGGGAGAGTAAAAGCACATCGAGAGGCCAGTATCACCAGAAAAGTCCTGCATATGTTCAGTTATTCCGCTTTATTAATATTGAGAGAGAAACATTTCATAGTAGGATAAAAGTAAATCGGGTTTTGATTGACATTTTCTTGCAAGAATATGAAGGGTAAATGAAACAGCTGGGTAGATTCGTGCGGGGGGGGGGGGGGGGGGGGGGCCCGCCCGGCGGGGGGGGGGGGGGGTGTTGGTGTGGGGTGGGGGGGGGGGGGGGGTTTGTTGGTGGGGGGGGG
>CAEGAF010087848.1:0-13798 GCA_903067075.1 Micropoecilia bifurca | reverse complement strand
GGTTCCCTCGGAGGAGCTGGAAGAAGTGGCTGGGGAGAGGGAAGTCTGGGCCTCCCTTCTGAAGCTGCTGCCCCCGCGACCCGAATCCGGATAAGCGGAAGAAAATGGATGGATGGATGGATGGATGGATGGATGGATGGATGGATGGATGGATGGATGGATGGATGGATGGATAGGAGCGGTTTGGTCAGGAGGGACGTAGGTTAGAGCTGCTGCTGACTGACTCACCTGTTAAGTGGTAAGAAAATGAATATGTTGTTATTTTTTACTCAATTCATTAAGGAAAAAAGTGAGAAGGAGGCAAACAGCAGTCTGTAGCTAAGCTAATTATGCTAAATGGTTGATAATCTCACATGGTCTACCCACCTCTCTTGGAGAAAAACTGTTTTATAAATTAACGCTCTTGCCTTTTTCTCCCCCCCCCTCTCTTTCGACGACAGAGATTGATACTCTGTCGTCCTCATATTTTTCTGTTAGCAGGAGCTAATGTCTATGTGAGCTATGCTACTTTAGTTGTTAATAGCAAAGTCCTTGTATTTTTAGTGTCCCACTTCAGCACAGTTTGAGTGTCTTTGATCCATGAAAATTATCTCTACTGTGGTTTTGCAGTATCTGTTCTGCCCAACAGATTTCAATCAAATTCCTAAGTCATTTTGCTGACTGATAATATTTGTAGTGTGTGAAATATTCTGATATGCTTTTTACTTTATTCACTTAATGACTATAACTAAGTAAATTGCCTTTCTATTATAATTTATTGAATTTATGTGGGCATAAATAACATTTTATATTTTCTTCTACACAGGACAGAGCGGCAGACTGATGCATTGGGCTCAGGTGTTAATTTACGTACTGCAGGATTAGAACCTTTCAGATCTCAGCAACGTTCTGATCCAATGGAGCTGCTGCTCAAATTCAGGCATCAACGTCTGATGTACTACAACTTTTAAATATCCCCTGGAATATCCTGGATTCATTCACTTTCATGGCTGGTTTTGGTTGATGTGATTGTTACTCTGTTCCACGTTCTGCTCCATGACTCGCATTTTGCTGCCTGAGCTTTTGTTACTTTTAATTTTGACAATAGATCCTCCAGTTGTTTAAGTGTATAAGTTACTTGCGATGTCTCAACTCTTCAGTAGCTACTTTAGGAAACCCTGCTTATTAATGTCTCACTTTATCCCACCGAATATTAACCGTGTTTCCATTAATCATAGTTTGCAGTCATGTTTGAGGAATCTGGTGAGTCTAAAATGCTGGATACGAGTAAAGTTTGTGAAGATTTTAGGATATTTTTAATTTAAACTGAGATGTGCAGATATTAAAGTTTAACAAAGGAAAGAAAATCTCATGAACACAAGTAGTTATGAAAAATCAACAAAAACTTTTCTCTTTATTTATTGTTTACAAAAGAAACAGAAGCAAAAGCTGAAATATGATATAAAATAAAGTCAGATGTAACACTTTATTTGAAGGGTTATTTGAAGTTTTCTGTATGTTGCTTAATTTTTTGATCTTATTTATTTTTCAAATTACTTCTGAATTTGACCAAAGATAATGATCTGTTGTGATTATTGTCCAAAAACAGAAATAGTTACAGTAAATGTTTTATCAATAGAAAGTAAACAGAAAACTGAGAAACATCATGAAATTGAAGCAAATCTGGTTGGTAATTATGTTTACTGGATTTTAAACTGGAATTAAGAAAGCATGAAAAAAATGACAAACATAAGATGGATTTAAAAAGCAAACAAAGAATGCATCAAAATATCACTGAAATGAAATTTTCCTCCATACAGACCAGGGATGCCGTATAGGGGGGAAAGGTGATGACACTTCTAGGGGCCCTGACCAACAGGGGGCCCTCCACAATTTATTTATTTTTCCATAGAAATTTAAAAAAAAAAATTGGGGCCCTGTCAATTACAAAATTAATCATATTGCATTTTTGAACATTGTTTTTAGCAGTAAAAGTTTAATGTTCCCACTCCCTGACCAAAAAACACACGTCCATATTTGCCCTTGCCCCCAGTCCCCCTCCTGCATGAAATGGTACGTTCCTGCTTTACCACTTAACAACAGATAAGTCAGCAGCAGCTCTAGCCCACATATCTCCTGACCTGTCCTCTCCTAAGTGAAATTAAAGCTGCTGTATGCCACTTTTATAAAAATATATATTTTTTCCATATTTGTTAAAATTGTCATTATGTTGTGACAGTATGATATGAGAGATGGTATGTGAAGAATCTACTTCCTCTGCCTTCTCCCAGTGCAACCAGTCAGTGGCAGGAGAGTTTTAGTGCTGTCAATCACAATCTCATGTGTTGCTGCTCATCCTTCCTCCCCTTGCTCCATTCTGCAGCTAGCACAGCCTGTTGTGAATTCTCAGTCTAGTTAGCATAGCTACCAGTGATGGCAGACAAGCGATTTTCCCATAACAAGTTGTTTTTCCACCATTAGCACATTATCGTTGAACCAGAAGGACGCTGAAAGCGTTTTTCTGGTTCTGATTGGTTGTTTTGGCTGGAATGTTGCATTACTTTAGCTAGCAATGGTAGTTCAGGGAGGAGATTGATTGTTTTCACAGATTATCTGTCTCATAGCAAACTACTACGACATGGTGACATTTTTAACACATATGGAGAAAACATA
The DNA here is from genome assembly GCA_903067075.1 of Micropoecilia bifurca. Lineage (NCBI taxonomy): Eukaryota > Metazoa > Chordata > Actinopteri > Cyprinodontiformes > Poeciliidae > Micropoecilia > Micropoecilia bifurca. The sequence goes on along the minus strand of CAEGAF010087848.1, from coordinate 11,146 downwards.
TTTTTTATTAAAGTTCTATACTGCAGATTGAATAAAAAGCAGCTACATAGCATTTTTTGAGAAGGCTGGATTACTTCATGTATATTTTACATGTTGCCTATGACTGTTGATTGTTGGAAGAGACATTTGAATAAGACATTGATTAAGCAACCTACTTGCATAATGTATGCGGACTGTATGCAAACTGAATTTTATTTTTGCATGTAAAATTCATGAGCAGTAAATATTGTGCTAATTATCAGTATTGAACCAAAGAAAGGAAGGCAGTTGCAAGCTTTTGAAATTGTGACGCTTTTGATGGGTCAGACAGATTAAAGAATTTAACAGCTGCTGCATGGGGGGCTCAATAAAATTTTTTGTCAGGGGGCCCAAGATTCCTGGCAGCGCCCCTAATATAGACATTTATGAATTTTATTTTTCTACTCAGGATCTTTGTGAAGTCAAATTTTAAGTGACATTTTCAGAAAAATTCTGGAAATGTTTGATGATGATGGCCCCACATGGGTTTGCCCATGTTGAGCCATCGTTTAAGCCGTGGACAAACCCATATGAGACCCATTTGGTCTGAACTCCTTTTCCCCGTATGGGGCCCACCTAGGCATGCTGGCAGGGCAGTTCCTTCCATCAAGGCACTAAATTAAGTTTATTTTTTAGCTTAAACTCTGTTTCTTAACCAGCTAATGATTCCTGAAGGGCTGCTGGATCCAGGTCTGCCGAAACAGCAAAGCAGAACTCCAGTCACAATCAGCATCAGACCAACTAGATAGCCGACATAGATACAGGCTCCCAGCCTCATTTTCTCCAACCACACTGATGGATGTGACTCATGGTTGACCGGGATGATCACCAGCAGGCCGGTCAGCATCAGGCCCAGTCCAGCTGCCAGGATCATTTTGGTCTTGGAGTCTTGGTTCTGAACACATGGGGTGAAGTCGGAACCAAAGATGAGGAGGAGGAGGCTGAGAATACCCAGCATGCAGCTGAAGACGATCATGGCCCGGGAGCCATGATGCGGTGAGACCTTGGCGATGCTTTCATACGTTCCACACACCTGGGCTCCATTTGTATATTTTGCACATATCTTCCACAGACCTGCATGAACTACCTATCCACCCAAAGACAGAGAAACAGATATTTATATTCACTTTATTAAACATGATCTGTGATATTAAATCAGAGAGAAAAATCTAATTTCTTTTTACTGAATGTCAGAATAATGTATTTATTTTTTTGGAGAATTTCTTTAAACTCCCATCCAAACAAGAACTTTATATAAATTAATATCACTGAGTCTTTAAACAGTTTAGGAAAGCCCAGATAATGTCAAGACTCTTAAGTTTCTGATGAAGCGTAAAACTGCAAAGTCAACATTCTTATGTTTCATATGTTATCATAAAGACATTTTGCTCAAATTATACAATAACATATACAATAATACCTGATAAAAAAAACCTTTAAAGATAACTAATCATAGCTGTCATTCTAATTTGAACCATAAAATGCATTTGATCATATGATTACCGTATCACCATAATGTCCTACAGCCCATTCAGGCAGGGAGCAACAGATGATGACCATCATCAACTCGATGGCGCTGAGAACCACAAATACCATCTGAACTGTTTTTGATGCCATTCTGTAAAAAATAAAAATAAAAAAACTGGAATTAAATAATTTTCTGCAGTATATTGGGTTTTCCTGTTAACATCCTCAAATGCAGGATTAGGCCTCTGGGAGCAATGTGCACAGATGGGCGCTGGAGCACCTGGACACTCAAAACCACATGTTTTCATGTTCCCTACATAAAAACAACTAAACTTAGGTTTACATTTTATCTGCAGTTAATTTTAGCTTCTAGAAAAACTTTAAAATCTTTCTGTATCAAACTTGCTCAACAAGCCACATGATGAATCTTTCACTGTTCTTCATCTGCACAAAAACTAAAGTGAAACTGAACATTCATGACCTCAATAAAATACCAAGCACTAGTTCTAGAGAATATTCCCCAGCTGACACCATATGGATGCAGATTACGTTTTATTCTGGGTTTAAAAATTATGATGTGATTATCAGACTATTTTAATATGTAAATATCAGCAGCCATCTTGTTTCCAGTTGTCATTGCTTGAAGTTAATCTCATTAATTATAACTAATAATAATATCAGTCATGTGTCTCACTGACCACCTGCAGGTGTTGATGATTCTCATGATAGTCATATTCTGTGGTCCAGTTCTTACTACGTTCTGTTGGTTATGGGTCAGTTATGGCGCTTTTCCACTAACTAACCGGTTCGGTTCCGGTTCGTCGGCCAGATTCATTTTCCATTACCAAGCCCGGCTCCTATTCAGTTATAACAAGAAATTTCTCCATGTTATCAGTGAATTAATCTGCAGTTAGAACTAGAACTTTTTCATCAATATTAGGAAATTGTGACTTACAACAAGCTGATATCTGTTGTTGTAAAGTTACTTGTAAGTTAGTTTTGTCTTATTTATGTTATACTGAGATATTTGCAACACAAACTAGACTAAAATTAGCTGGTAGGATTTTGTGTTTTTTGATGTATTTGAGTCCATCAGAACCAGAACCTTGAGGTTCTCTATTGCTGAGTGTTGCTGAAAACATCAGAGGAGAGTTAACCACATCGCTCACATCCCACAAGATTGAGTAACAGAGCGTAAAACGGAAACCTCACTATGGGGTTGAACCAAACCACATTTTAACAGGTTAGAGCAACATGGCAGAGAAAAGAGACTTTAGATCAGAGATGTGATGACAGCTGCTTGATTTCTTTGTGCCATGAGGGTCAAATGTGTTTGGTTTCCTGCATCTGGTGACAAACTAAAGAACCTCTGAGTTATTTTTTATTAGGACTTATTTAAATCTCATATTAAACAGGTTTCTTTGATTTCCTAATTTCTCCCTTGGGTTATTTCTGAAATTAAAGATAACCTGTCCAGGAGTGACATAGAAAACACTTCTTTCATCTGTTTTAAATTTAACAAATCTCAGAGCTTTTAAACAAGAACTGCTTAAATATTTTATTATATAGTATTATGCATGTACATTTATGAATTAATATGCTATTTCTAATAAAGCTTAATTATACAGATTTTTTTTGCTTTTGTGTTCTCTTACAATAATGTACTTAGTAATGAAACTTAACACATATAATTCTCCTGTATATCTTTTCAGTCACGTACACGGTGCCTTCCTCTTATCTCTCACCCTCATAGGGAGTTTTTCTCAGTTTTTCCCGTCTCTGGTTAGTTGGTGGATCTACCCCCAAGTCAAACCCAGTTCAAAGGAGTTTTGGTTTTAATAAAGAGAAGAAAAACATCTTCACTGAAACCCACGTTATCATTTCTACTTGCTCAGAAACCTTCGTTTTTAGCTCATTCTTCCCAGTAAACAAACCAAAGCTTTATTTTCCTGGATAGTAGTTTATGTAAGAAAGATTGCAATGGGTTCCATATCCTCCAGAATTAGTCTGACTTTTGGTGAGAGAGATCTGAAGCATCAGGGAACATCCTCTGAAGGCGGACATAATAAGTTGGTAAAAGAATTTAAAGTTCTGCTCATGTATAGAAATCGAGATGCATTGGGGGAAGATCTCATTACAGATCTCTCCCCAGTCTGCTGGATTGAACATCAGCCTCAGTTTATCTTTTAATTTTGTTTCTTTATTTAACTTTTTATTGAAGCTACAATCTGTTTAGCTGTGATTCCTTTCATAGGTTGGCTTCGGCTGAGATAACTAAACTACTAAACCTTCTAACTCTCCTACGACTAACTCTTATTTTCTTTAACATAGAAAATTAAAATGTTGTTTTTGTTTTGTAAATTCCCTTGATATAACACATATTGTGAATTGGTGCAATAGAAATCAACTGAACTGAATATAATTTGTGATGTGTCTGTAATTGCTGCCTGCCCAAAAACCATCAGACAACTTTCTAAAACATCTACAGAACATTCTAAAAATGCATAAATGATAAAAGAAAAGCTAACATTCGGTCTCAGAAGGTTCATTTTGTGCTCATTATGATGGATTTCTTATTAGACTCCAACAATTATTCTGTTGTAGCTAAATCATTTTTTTTTTGCATTAAATGTTTTTGCATAAAAAGGCAACAAACTGCTTACCTTTCTCACGTCTTGTTTCTATAAGTTGTGACTTTAAGGAACTATGTGAGATGAGTCTGCATGTGGTTGTTTCTTCATAACGGAAGTTCTGTTTTATTTTTTCACGCCTGTGGTTTTTACTTTAACGTCAATGAAGATTTTGTGGTCATCTAATCTACTAGGAACAGGATGTAACTTTTTCACCTTTAGCAAATGTTTGGTGGAAAATGTTTATCTTGCCTTCAGTAACGACACCAAAGTGTATCTTAAAGTCATTACACACCATTTAGCAGGCTTTGAATTTGGATTAAACTAAAGCAATAATTTTCTTGAGAACTATCAGAGATCCCTTCATTGCTTGCCGCTGCTCCAGGTGCACAAATGCAGTTTGTCAGTGGATGGCTGGATGTATGGATGGGATGAATTTAAATAACCACAGGTGTTTTTTAATTACAGCAAAGTTGGGCTTTATTTTTCCAGTAATTTCCACTTCTCATTGCTACCTAATCATGTGGGCAGCTCATAATAGTTGGGAAACTACATTACACAGCGCAAAACAGTAAGAACTGTTATGTTCAAAACACACATAAATGATCAAAACTGACATTAAAGGACATTAAAACAAACAAAATACATTTCACTCAGCTGAAAAATACAAAACAAAAACATGCAACAGTTTATCTACATTCTGCCAGAAAGGTGAACTGAAACCTGCCATTTTCAGAGATGTAATGATGGATCATTCTTCATGTCCTCTCATTTAAAGTGTTTCCAGCTACATTTTCAATATTTAAAATGGTAAACAATAATGCTGCACTCAAAATCAAAATACAGTTCTGTCTATTTCATCCTCAATGTAACATTCAAATAATCAGCAAACTAATCTCTAGATGTTATTTCAGTATTATTGCATCTTTCGACACATTGGTGAAGCATTTTATGAAAATTAGCCTTCTTAGAGGCATGATATAAATTACGGTACAGGCAAACCTTCCCGCAAAAGTAACGCCCAGATAGACCATTTTAAATGAAAGGTGGTGCAAGCGATCTATGCAAAGTTAAAAAAATAAAAAATTGGGGGCTTGTAGAAGCATTTTTTGACTTGGAACAGATCAGCGGCTGACTGTGGTCAACGGTCGACCCATTGCTCTGATTTCATTTTGACCGTCACAAACTTCTCCGTCTACGCTCAGCTCTGCACACCCTCATGCCTAAAGCAGGCTACTTCTTCTAGCCTACAGGGTTGAACAGGCAGGTTGTTCACCTGAGTGAAGTTGGTCCCCCACCTTCTCCAAATCAGACAAAATTGGTGTCAATCAACTCGGTTTGTGCCGCTATCTTTTCAAAGCTTCAGTTTTCCTTTACAGAGAGCAGAAACAATCGTTCTCCAGGGGTCATCAGAGGTCAACCACTTCTCTGCCCCCACTCACATTTGCAAAAATAAATAAATTTACTGTCAATCAGTTTGGCTAAGTTTGTGCTTGTGTGTGCAGCGACATTTTTCATTTGTGCTTCTTTGGTTTTGAAGATATTAATAAAAGTGTAAAGGTAAAAAGGTCAACCTTTCTACCTAAGGTCAAGTTCCAAGTGAATTTCATCCAAATTAAAATTAAATTATTCAGCACATAGCCATATTAAATAAAATTCACAGATCCAGCATGATGTTCATTGACCCTTGATGACCTCTAGAAACTTTGATGACCTTTGACTAGAATTTTGTTTTCACACAAAACAAAATTATTTGGTGAGGTTAACGTGACAAAATCATGTTAACCTAACAAGAATGAATTAAACACAACAAACAAATTTTTTATGTGTTAACTTGAAATTAAATGACGTAACATGAAGAACTGCTCCGTTTTTCAAAGTGGAAAGTTTGAATTTAATCTGTTGAGACTGAAAGGCTGGATATAAATAAACAGTTTGTGAAGATTTTAGGATATTATTTAAACTGAGATGTGCAGATCTCAAAAGATTTTACAAAAGGGAAGAAAAACTCTTAAACAGAAATAGTTACAGTAAATGAATAGAAAGTAAAGCAGAAAAACGAAAAAAAAAAAAAATCTAATTGTTCTCTGAAGCAAATCTGGACAGTAATTATGTTGATTGTTTATTAAACTGGAAATAAGAAAGTATTGATTAAAAAAGCATCAAAAGGTCACTGAAATGTAATTTTCCTGCATATAGATATTAATGCATTTTAAAATAATTTTCCTGCTTAGGATCTTTGAAGTCAAATTTTACCTGATATTTTAAGAAACATGCTGGGAATTTTGCCAAAATAAAAATAAAAATCAGATGTGTTACAGAGTAGCACCAAATGTTAGAAGTATGGAAGTGGTCATTTGACGTTGTCTTTCCAGTTTTTACCTGAATTTATCCCTTGTCTGTCCATCTATTGGACACCAGTCCCTTACATCAAGCCTCTACATGATGTTGCTTGGACCTTAAACACTGTGAGTGTGGCAGCTGGTCACTAGAGCAACAGAAGTGGTGGTTCCTCCCCCAGAACCTGAAGTTCTGGAGGAGGTGCTGCCAGCAGAGCCTCTGGATCTGGGTCTGCCAAAGCTGAGGAGCAGACCTTGAGTCAGGATCATCAGCATGCCAGCTGCCCAGCCGATATAGGTGCTAGCTCCAATGTCTCTCGAGTGACATTGTTTGTTTCTCAAAATATTATGCGCCCACCAGCTGACCGGGATGATCACCAGCAAGCCGGCCAGCATCAGGCCCAGTCCGGCCGCCTGGATCCTTTTGGTCTTGGAGTTTTTGCTCTGAACACATGGGGTGAAGTCGGCACCATAGATCAGGAAGCAGAGGCTGAGGCCACAGAGGATGCAGCTGGTGACGGTCATGGCCCGAGTGGCCTGAAGTCCAGAGGGTTTGGCTGCCAGCACGAAGCCAAACTGTGTGCACTCCTCCTGCCCACACTCCATCCACAGACCGTAGTGCTGCTCCTATCAGCCACAGTCACACAAACGATATTTACATTCACTTTATTAAACGTGTTCCATGCAACAAATGACTTTAAATCAGATAGAAAAATATAATCGGCTATTTACAGAATGTCAGACTTAGGGCTGTTGTAAATGAATATTTCAGTAATCGAGTAATCTATCGGTTATTCTTACCATTGATTGAGTAATCGGATAAAAAAAAACGATTGAAACATTGGTCAATCTAACATAACAGAAGTGTTACTATCGCATACCAACATAAATCCAATGTTTCACATTTGAGCTTCCCTAACAAAAACTTCTTTGTAGTTTAGAAAATTAACTTGTAACAATAACAGCTCACTTTCTAAGTTAACTTGAAGAAAAGTTATACAAAAATTTGAAATGTCGATACTCCAGCTTTTGGTTAATCTTCAGTTAGTTTAATAGATGAACTCTCACTTTGCCCAGACATTTATAGCTTTGTGTTCATGTTAGCGACTGGATTTGACTCTTTCATTCGTAACACACAGAAACATCTACTAGGTATGCAACGTCACGATGCGCTTTGCCACCCATTTGTTGTGACCAGGATGATATGAATTTATTTTCCAGTTCATCCGTAAAGCTATGCATCTAAAGCCGCCCGCAGCATTCAGTCTATCCGCTCACCTGTATAAATAATCCTGCCGTTTGGTCTGAACCAGCAGCTCCCAGCGGAGAAAGGCTGCCGTACTCCAGGCATCGCTCCCGTCATTTTAAGGAGCTCAATGTTCTCCCAAAAACCACAAAAACTTTAACATTATTATGAATAAATAAAATTGTCCCAGGTAGAACTTGAAAATTGGACATTATGCTACTAACACTCAACTCAGGTGGAAGTGAGAACTCTGCGCAACGCAAATAATGACCCGACTGGAACACGGTGCGCTAACTTATAAAATGTAATTTAATGAAGCTTCGAGGCAGATACATTTCCTCGAGGAATTTTAATAATCGAGGTACACAAATCACTGAAGGAATCGTTTCAGTCCTAGTCAGAATTAGGCAAGTTTATTTTTGCAGAATTTTTTATAACGCTCATTCAAGCTAGAAGTTTATTACATTTAATATGTTTGAGTCTTTAAACGGCTAGGAAAGCCCAGTTGATGATGTCAGGAATCTGTAAGATTCTGATGAGGTTAATTAATAATATTGAGCTAAAATAGAGGTAAACCTCAATGTACCGCCCCAGAAATAGTTAAGAAGAACTGCAAAGCAAATGCTTATGGAGACTGTAGCTCAAAAACTCCCAAAATGATTGCAAACAGCATAATGAGAAGCATTGTTGCAATGACATGCTCAAGACAGAGCTTCTTAAAGAGACAGAGGCCCAATTTCAACTTCAAAGTTTGTTTTATATGAAAAGCATTTTAGAACAATTTAAGCAGATATACTGCTTAATTTCTTCAATAACATAAATAACAGGTGTTTGAAAAAAAAATCCAATAAAAGTAACCATAAAAAAGTACGCCATAAAATTCCTTTTATTATATAGTTACCAGAATAGGATAGCTGTAATTTCTCAGGACAAGCCATTCAGGGAGGGAGCAGCAGGTGATGACCCCAATCAGCCCGATGGCGCCGAGAGCCACACATAGCATCTGAACTGCTTTTGATGCCATTCTGCAAAAAAAGGACAAAATAAAAAACTGGGATTAAGTCATTTTATGCTAAATATTCTTAGGTTTTCCTCCAGCTTTGGTAACAATCATCCAAATATTGACTTCCTCTAATGCAGGATTGGGCAGCGATGTGCACAGACAAACACTAGAGGGCGATAGAGCACCTGCACACTGAAAACCACAACATGTTCAACATTCAGCGCCAACATAAAAAAACAACTACAAATAAACTTTGGTTTACATTTTACATTTACTCAAATTTAGCTGCAAAAAACTTTAAATCTTTCTGTATCAAACTTGCACAAAGAGCCACATGATTAATCTTTCACTGTCCTTCATCTGCACAAAAACTAAAGTGAAACTGAACATTCATGACCTCAATAAAAATACCAAGCACTGCTACCTGTACTCAGTAGAACAGATCAACTGTACAGAGAAAATTTCTTCCTCATTTACAGAGAATATTCGCCAGCTGACACCATATAGATGTAGATTACATTTTATTTTCTATTTCTATATTTAAAAATTAAGATGTGATTATCAGATTTATTTTAACATGTAAATAACATCAGCAGATATCTTGTTTTCAGTTCTCAGGTCTTCAGTTAATATCATTACTTGTAACTAAGCCTAATATCAGTCTTATGTCTCGCTGGCCACCTGCACAGGTGTTGATGATTCCTATGACAAAATCCTCTGTTATTTTTGATCAGGACTTATAAGGAGCTTTGTTTTTTCCTCATGAAAAGGAAAAGTTCCTCCTCTTCTTTTCATGAGGAAATAGCAATATTTAAATTAGTTTTTCTTTGCATTAAAAAAAATATAAAAGGCAAATTGCTTACCTCTAACACATTCTGCAGGTTCTTCTGTTTGTTGACTTCAAGCAAAGTGGCGACTTGCGATTTGACACTGTTGATGTGGTTGTTGCTTCACAACGGAAGTTCTGATTTGTTTTTGCACATCTGTGGTTTTGTTTCATGCCAATGAAGAGTTTGATCATCTAACCCAAGAATAACAGGATGTAACTTTTGACAAATTTTGCAATAAAAAATCTCAAGCTCATCTGCATATTCTGAAGCTGGTTTTGAATGTGGACAAAAGCAATGGTTTTCTCTCAAAATATCAGATCTCTCTGTTGCTTCCCACTGCAACAGAAGGAAGTAACAGTTTGTCAGTAATAAATAACTTGGTTTTATTTTAGATAAAGAGCTTTCTTTTAAAAAGCACATAGAAAATTTGTTATAAACTCTGAAAATGAAGTTTGGGTTTAATTCTTGTGTAGTTCTCCACCCTGACCCCCAGATGGTAACACTGGTGTCCTGGTCCTCCTCCTCTGACCACCACCAGGTCCTTGGTCTTTGTCACACTGAGCCAGTGTTGTGGTACTCGGATCTGGTCTTGGTCTCGAGACCGGTCTCGAGACCATTTTTTGATGGTCTCGTCTCGGACTCCACCGCATTTGGTCTCGGTCTTGTCTCGGTCTCGGGCGCTGAGGACTCGGCATTTTATTTCAAGACCGGTCGAGACTGCGACTGTGAAAATATCACTAAACATGCAGCAGACTGTCCAGTTTATTTGTTAACATCTTTGTTTTCAGTGGATGCAAAACGCACTGATAAAAACACAACCAATAACGTGACTTGCCAATTAGGTGTTTATGTTTTTCCACCCCCCCCCCCACCTTTCAGTCGCACGCGGCGCTGAGACATGCGCAGTGGTTTCCTCTCAGCGGCACAAGATCTGTCTAATAGTCAGTAATAGAATAAAGCTGCATAAATCATAAGAAATCCGACGGCCACAGTAACTCAGCAGCGCTTCGCTTTCACAGACGGTGGGGACAACGACTAACTTTTTTCGTCACTTAGAAAAGAAGCTCAAAGAAGGTTAAGCTCCGATGAAGTGACGTTAGCAAAGCTAGTTGTACAGAGACACATAAGCATTGCGATGAAAAAAAGTTGTCACTCACTGCTTGAATTATTGTGCGGAGGTTTGACTGACTTGTTGCACATATGAGACGCTGTGACCAAAAGTCTGAAATGTAGTGATGCGATATTCAGGAGCAGAACGAATCTTCTGCACGGCTCTTTACTTATTAGACAGGACTGGAGTGTCACTGATAGCCTATCAGATTACCATACGCTGTCAGAATAGCATACATCAGAGGTTCCCAAACTGTGGGGCACGCCCCCTAGAGGGGGCGCCGTGCCATTGCAGGGTTTGGGCACGGGAAGCCATGTGGATGAAAAAGAAAAACATAATAAGATGAACGCTGTATGCCCTGGGCTTTTACTTTACTTTAGAACGGCCAACTCTCTGTTATTCCTTTGTCAATTTGATACAGTAGGGGTTTCCACACTTCCCATATCTGTGTCCTCTGTAACTTTTATCAGCAGTTAAAACTGTTTAATCCATTGTTAACATG
>CAEGAF010087847.1:0-26847 GCA_903067075.1 Micropoecilia bifurca | reverse complement strand
AAATTTTGCTGATCAATCCAATAATAGAAAACAGCCTAGCGACTTTTAAGTTTGTTTTGTGTCTGGCTGTGAACCCAAAGGGCAGAACCCCTATCTGAGCACTTTGACAGCAATTTGTAATCAAGAGAGCTTTTTGGGTATAAATATCTACTCAGAAAAATATCTGCTATGCACATGCATAATGTTAAAAGTAAATCAGAAATAATGAGCAAAGAACGGTGTGCAATCAGGTGCTCTTTAAAAAAAAAACTATTTTAGACTGAATGCTTTTTTCTTTAAATTCATTAGAAATTTCCTCTACTCAAACTTGAACCATAAAAGGATGATGAAAGCTTTATAAACAGCAGCTCCCTTCTGATTTCTCAACTCTGCATTGAAAGGGAGAAAGTAGAAGTCGAGAAGACCTTCATTCTTTAGTCTTATTCCCGTTTAGCATAGGATGCTTGCAGTAAACTGCCAATTAATGATTAAACTATAATGTTTTAATTCAATTCCTTACATCAAAACTCTTCATATATGCCCAGTGCATCATTGTGTCACAAGAGCCCGCCTGTGTATTAAACTGCCAAGCTTATACACAATCTGAAAATTGTAATTTGACAAAATGGTGAGAAATTATGTTTCTAAATATGTTGGTTAGGTTTGTTTCATGTGGAAGAAAAAACTATGCTGGTATAGATATATTCATGGACAAAGTCACAATCACTCAAAATCACTGATGCCTTGTAAACAAATTGTGTGATCTCTGTTGATGTTTTTTTACAGGCATTTGTTTCATTTGTTCACATTTATATTGTAATAAATATCAAATTAAATTGTTGCTAATATTAGTTTGATATTTTCAGAAACTTGGTTTATAAAATGAAACTTAATTACACAGACATATGTTTTCAGATTTTCAGCATACAGCCAATGGAAACAACATTTAATTTAAGCAAACTGGATCAGATGGTAAAAATGTTTTAATAGAGAAATATAAAAAAAGTCATTTTGTTATGCAATATTTTGGAGAATAGATGTGTTGGTATTTGGGTAGGCAATATAATTTCCAGAAAAGCTTATTTTTATTATTTTATAAAGAAAATCTTGACAATTTAAGACAGAAAAAAATAAAACTCTTCCTCCAGGACATGCCCCAAGTTAAAAAGATGCATCTGACTGATAAGTTCCATTGACCAAGGTCATATAAAAGTGTGTATTTAATTTTGAGCAAAGTCCTCAAAGGTAAAACTTTCTCGACACTAGAATCTGATAGTAGAAAATGTCGAGATGTCGAAAGATTTAAATCCTCATTAGCATCACTGTCAAAAAGTTGTTTGTGAGGAAGAACAAGAAATCTTTAGTTTATAGCATTGACTTATATAGTGCAGCAAAGACATCAGATCTTATTTTCCGTTACAGTGGACACATTTTTTAATTAGCTGCTGTAGCTCTGACAGATGTACCACCAATCTCTTCTGCTGTATATTACCTCATTTTCCACATTTTTTTCTGCCTCAATGATGAAGCTTCACAATTCAATGAGTCGCTAAGGAAAAACAAGCTTGTCCTTGCCTGGTCCTTCTCTTCTTTGTGTCTTTGTAAACATGTCAACAGCTATTTTGTGTCATTTCCAGCAAGTGTAAACATTTTATTTTATTTGTATTAACTTCCAGAATATAGATAAATTTTGCATTTACCTTTACTTGTAATAACACATTTCTGTCTTTGCATTTATTTTGCAGTCTATTCTCTGGTAGCTTTTACTCTATTTAACTTGTGCATCGTTTGTTTTCATGTGCTTATTTTCAGAATATGCACTGCATTCTTTGTCCACATGCTTTGATTTTTAAAGCTAAAGTGAATTGAATTCTTGCAGAAAAAATACAACAAAAAAACATTACTGAATATTTCCAAAAAATTGTTTGACCAGAAGCAGACCATTAAATGTCTGCCTCATTATTTGCTTGATAGGAACTACTTTAAGGCTAGATGACTCATACAGAAATGGTTGTGTAGTCATTAAAATGCAGCACACACACACTCTCTCTTCAGATGTAATTAGCAGTGTAACCTGTCATAACAGATGGACTGGGAATAGCTAGCGAGACAACGTCCTGTAGATTAATGTGTCTGCTTCTCTCCTGGTTAATGTTTGTTTGCTTTGTGTAAATGGCCCCACTGCTTGATGACAGCCAACAACAACACAACTGGTAAAGCCTCAGTTTTGTTTAAATCAATGTAGCAGAATGATGGTTTGACTTTTGGATCTCAGTCAGGGTGAAAAATAATGAATGTATAAAGGAACTTTGGTCAGAAGAGCCAAAAATAAATACACCGACAAGAAAAAATAAGCTGCAGGTTATACAAAGAAAATGGCCAGAATATCATTCACATGCTGAAAAGATGTACAGCAATTGATTAGCAAGAAGCTGGCACATCTTCTGCAGGTACCAGAGAGCATTGATGGTAGCTGTGAGTTGGGAAATGTGTTAGATGGATGCATTTGGATGGAGCATCTAGTCCGTCAGAACAGTAAATGAAAGCCGTACAGTGATGTTTACAACACTGACAGCAGTAGACACCATCACTTGAAGGAGTTTAATAGATGCTGCACTTATGAGTCGAGTTAGCGGGCAGCTGGTTGTGTCATGCCCAGTATGTGGAACACACAGATGCTAATGATGGAGCTGGTAAGAATGAGTGTATCAAAAGACAGTGCTGGAGGACATTCACTCTAGATTCTTAAAGTGAGTACCATTTTTTTCCTTCACAAGGGCGTGTATAGTTTAAAAGTAAAAAAGGTAAGGATAATCACCTGTAATTGCATTGTCAAGACTGGGCCAAGAGATATGTGGAGAGAGATTTTTCTAAGGTCTTATAGACTGATGAGGTGAAAGTGACTCTTGACAGACTGGACTGATTGCCCTGTGGCTGGATCAGTAATTGGCACAGAGCTTCACTTTAACTCAGACTTACTTTTGACTTAAAGTGAAGATGGGGTAATTGTAAGGGTGGGTCTTATCATAGATGAGCTAGTTTGACATTTTCAGGCTCAAGATGGACTCAAATCAACCAATGCCAGTCAAAAGAATTTCTTTACACTGTTTTATAGGACTAAAGGTACATCTATGAATAGCAGCATGGTTATTTTTAAGTAACATTCACACCAGACCTCAACTCTACTGAGAATCTTTGGGATTTTTGAAATTGGACACCTGTAGTGAAGGAAAGCAACTACCTCAACAATGTCTAGGACATTGTGGTTGATGCTTCACAAAACATTGGACTGTCAACAGATAACCTCTGATGATATGAACATATATTACCAGTGACTTAAAGTAATCTTTCTTTTTGCAGTTTTTTTTTATAAAATATTAACAAGGCAGAAATTAAAAGCAATACCTTAAACTTTTTAGTTTGTTTTTGACTGCCACAAATATTAATTTGCACCCTTCTTGTACACAAACTCTGAAAAAAATGCTGGAGGTTCCTTGAAAGTCATAGCTTTGGATTCAACAGAAACAGAATCTCAATTTATATAAATGTCCCTTTTTCTAGGTCCAAGACATGCTTTTTGTTCCTGGAATTATGTTGCCAATTCTAGTTTTCATGCAGTTAATTATTTGGAGAAAAATATGCTATCCAACTTGCTAATCATCAACAATTAGACATTTGAAGGAAATGGTCCAATTCTGATCTTGGTGCATGTCTGTTAGAGTACATCAAATAAAAAAATTCACTGAATTAATTGTTCCATTCTGATATAACACGATCAGATCTTTGGTTTCATTACAAAGTTTTGTTAAGTTCACTCTTGTGTTTCTGAAATCAGTATGAACAATTTCCTCCCCAGACAGATGTTTTCTTATCTGGTATGTGAAAGCTGCACAGGGGCTGAACTTCAGCGGCAAGTGATTGAGGAGGAGCAGATGAGCTGCCAGCTTCCATTACACAGCCCATGTCGCCAGGTATCCGCAGTGTCATTCAGAATTTAGAGCACAGAGTCAGCAGCAACATCTCAACACGAGACAGCCCGTCTGATTTAAAAAATGGTTTCCTTTCAATTAGAAGGTGAATAAAGAATGTGATTGAGTGCTCTGTGAGTAATGATCTGACATCAGTTTGATCCGCAGTAGGACTTAATCATGGCTGATCATCCCAGTTCTTCCCAGTATCCGTCACACCGCTTTATATGTACAATAAATTATGTTCGACTATCACTCAAACCTTCATTGATGAAATGACATTGGGCTGATGAAGAACTGAAATCAACTTGCCTTCATTTTCAGTCATTTTTTCCACACTTTTAGTTATTAGTCAATTAAAGCAAACCATTAGAAGAAACACTCCCAATAATAATTCCTACTCACTTGTAGGAGTAAAAGGGAACTGTCTCTTTTAGTTTCAAATGCGGCAGAAATGTAAAGACTCACACACACACATCTATACATACACACATTTGCGCAGCTATCTTTATGGGGACTTTGCATTGACTTCCATTCATTTCTACAGCCTAAACCTTACTTTTACCCTTTTCCTAACCATCACATACCTAACTCTAACCAAAACTCAATTCATACCTTAGCCCTAACTCTGACTCCTGACCCTAAAACAGGGGTTTCCCCTTGTGGGGACCAGGTTTCGGTCCCCAACAGGAGTAATTGGTCCCCACAACGTAGTATATGTCAGGAAAATCGTCCCCACAAGGTATTACAAATGCACACACACACATCTATACACTATTAAAAATGCACTAAATGTTTGACTTTTATAAATTCTATCAGTACCTAATAAATTAATTGTGTCAGCACCAACATAATAGTCATGACATCTTGTTAGGGCTGTAGCACACAATTACTTTCATTATCATTTCATCTGCCGACTAATTAAAAGTGTCAATCAAAATCACAGGGTTCAAATTAGAGTCCACAGAGGTCTTATTCAGTCTTCACACCAATACAAAATAAGACAGTTTTACTTTGAGCCCACTGATATACGATCAGAGGATACGGCACATAATCTAACGTCACCCGGAAGCACAGATATGAAGCAGATTTTAAAATAGTCTTGGCTGCATGTGGTCAGACCCTAATAACATTGAAAAAGTATTTTGAACCACTGATAAAATTATAAATGTATGAAAAAAAATTCTTACAGATCCCAGCTCTGTAAATATGGTTACTGGCAAATTGGCTTCCTTCTTTTAAAAGTGAATTCTGGACTTTGCCATAAGTTCATGACATGCTTTGGAAATTAAAAATGACTTTATAGTCATGCTAAAAAAAAAAAAAAAAAGAAAAAAGAAAAAGAAAAAATGCATCATCATTGGGAGACTCAAAATCTCAAATGCTCATATCTTTGTAGTTGGGCTTTTAAAAATGAATCACACATAATCCAGATATTCTTAAATTGATGACAATATAAATAAATAAAAAAAACACACAAATGTATTGCCTAAGATATTGCACTGGCAGTATAATTTTGCGCTTCCAAAAATAAATTTCTGACAGTGCTTGATTTTTTCAAGTTCGGACTTTCATGCGCAAGCTGAGACTTTCCATGGGATTTCAATGCATCCTAACTCACATCCACAATGATGACCGCTATTTTTTATATATAATTTTTCTACAAATATATTGTAGGAACTTATAAAGTTTATAAGATAAATATACATATTGTAGGGTAGAGTGGCTTCTTCGGTCTAGGGACAGGTTCATGTATCTCAGGATCTTGTTCATGACTGAGGGAAAAATGGAATGGGAGATCAATAGGTGGGTTAGTTCGGTGTCTGCAGGGATGCGAGCGCTGTCCCAGTCTGTAGTAGTGAGAAAAGAACGGAGCTGAAAGGCAAAACTCTCAATTTCCCGGTCAATATACCCTCATCTATAGTCAGGAGCTCTGGGTCGGAACCAAAACAACTAGATAGCGGATACAGGTACACAAGAGTCGGGGTGAGAAGTTCACTCCACATAGAGCAGCTGTTCCTCTACATCAAGAGGACTCTGTTGTGGTGGCTTGGGCATCTCCTACATCTCTTACTAAGGAAGTATCCTTGGTAAGCTGTTCCTGGGGTTTCACACCGACCCAGAGGAAAACCGAGAACATGCAGGAAGAACTACTTTTCTGGGTTGGCCTGGGAATGCCTAGGGATTCCTCTGGAAGAGCTAGGGTTGGATGGATATTACATTGTTCAAATGTTATTTTCTAATATGACAGTATAGTGATAGAAGAAAGTTTGCACATTACGATGTAGCTCTAATTTTCTTCTGCCTGCATGGCAGCTCCATGCTTGTTTACTTTCTGTTTTCTCTTTCCCTCATGTTTGAGGTTCATTTTACCCATTTGTCTTTGTATTTTGTCTCATTTGTGAAATTTTGCTCCGTTTTGTGTTTGATTTTTGCAGTTTCTGTTCAGCCCTTCTCCCTCTTTAAATCCCCTCAGTTGTCTTTGACAGAGTAAAACCAACTGTAGGAAAATCCTGACAACAGTCTTCACCTGTTTCTCAATGCATTAATGCAAACACTCTTCAGCAACATCTGAACAAATAGATACAGGGCAGTCCAGCTTTTGAGGTCATAATGAAATGGATAACTTGATGATGAAGTGCATCTCCCAGAAGGACCTTCACAAGTCTGCAGGGACAGATAGGATAATCATGTTTCACTGATTTCAGAATTTCCGCAACCTCTAGTGTCATATAACCTTACAAAAAAAAAGATCAATGGAGGTCATCCATCATGGTCATTGTGTCGATTCTCCTATTGCTGCATGGAAAAACAAGGACACATAAGTAGTGCAGTGTAACAGGAGAAATCAATTTTGACGTATTAATGGCGGTGAAACAGAACACCAGTCCTCTTTAGGCAAATTAATGTTGTCCAATAGATCGATGCAATTTAGTGATTCAGTAAACTATAATACGTTTTCACATGAGGTTCATTTGTCAGATTAAAAGTATATATAGTGTATAAGCTGATGGTAAACTGAGGTAATATCAATGCATATTCTATCTATTTGTACTGTACATGTACACAAAATGCCCATAATCCTACTTCAGGAGGTGAAAGTAAAATAGACTTGATGTTTTTTTAGGTTGTCAGAATTGCCTACGGAATTCATTAGTGAACTTTCTCCATCATCTGCAACTTCAAAGGAGTACAGTCTTTAATGAACTAAATACAACAAAAATCAATCAGATTTCAGTAAAAATATTCATGAGGGCACAATTATTATACCCCATACTCCTAGACATTAGATGAGAAGAATTGCCTAACATTCAATTTAATGCCTCTTTCACTTTTAATCACAATTATCAAAAAAAGTTGGCTTTTTGATCAAGTTAGATTTCTTCCCCAAGTAAAAGGCCAAAATTGGACTTGCTCCGGATAGTGAAGTTGTGGCTCAAGAGTAAAACATTTGATCAAAGTATTTAGATTCACTTTGTCACTGCACAGAGAAACCTTAATAGTTAATGGACAGAAGACGCATGACCAAATTGTCCACACACAGAATTCACCAGACAAAACCTCAACCTTCTTCTGTGGATACGTCAGTATTCAGAAGTAATTACTATGGAAATCCAGCTGGTTGGACTGAAAAGCAGAAAGCATTTGAGAGGACTCCAGAAATCATGGTAAGAGGAAAGGTTGGAGATCTCTGCATGGCCCAGAATTAAAACGGAGAAAAAACTTCAACATACTTTTCGTGTTATGTAAAGTATTAGCAGCAGAAGTTTTCTGAAATTTTCAATACAAAATTAGAATACTGCATTTAAAGACCAAATTATTAGGACTTTTTACACAAAGGGTACAAATGAGTGGAGATAACCTGGAATTGTTCTGTTACCCTATGTACTCTATAGTCAAGTGTTAAATGGCATCTTGACATTTGTTGGGGAACAAAATCTATCTGTGGTGGATTTCAAAGACTTAATTGTGTGTGTGCTTCTTTTTCCATTTGCCATTTTAAAAAATGCCCACAAGGATTGAAGAAGTTAATTCTGATATTGAATATAAAGTCTTTGGAAGAAATCCCTTCATGCCACCATGATTCAAAGAAAGAAAGTAGGAGCAAGAGCAACTAGTGTTATTTCTTTAGCCGCCCAAAAGGTTTTAGCAACAAAAGATAATTTCTCTTTTAAAAGAAAGTTTATCACAAACTTGCTTTTAAGTTTGTGATAAAAGTTTTACTTTAGAAGCTGATTACTTGACCTAATTCTCCAAAGGTTTTAGAAAAAACGAGACTGTTTTACAGGCAGAATAAAGATCAAAAGAAGCTTTCTAGCCTTATTAGAATGCAAAAAATTTTGATTTATACAATTACTGACAAATATTGTGCTTTTAGGATGTATTTCTGCACTTGTCAAAAAATATAAAGTCTTCAACCAGGTTGTCCATAGTTGTCTGACTTTAACTAGAACATCTGAAGGAGTCACAGCAGCATTTCTTAAGTCATCCACTACAAATGAAAATGTCCAGTAATTGATTAAATTTTTCTCAAGCTATACAGCAGTACCCATGTACAATGTGAACATGGTGATGCATGATGTGAAGATTTTATTGACTTTGAAGTCCAAATGCATTCATGTGTGCATGGTTATTTGTCCCGTTTGTCTCCGTGTTGCCTTGTTTTGTTTCTCAGAGTGTGCCCTGACTTTTTCCTAATGACTGCCAGACACAAACCCCAGCTCCCTCATGACACCACAAGGACAGGTGGGTTTAGACCCTGATGAATAATAATTTATTTCCTTTGTTCCCAAGTGGCATATTCACCTGTCTGCTTGCTACACATAGTAGGAAAACTATTTACCACTTCCTGAGCTTCTCTTGTATTAAAACGAGATGCACATCTGCTCTTTTTTGCTATTGTCTCAAAAAACCTTGCGTTTTTAGTGTAGCTGTAAGATGGCTGCACTTGAAAAATCACACCTTGTTTACCATTTTTGCTTCAAAGAAGGGATCAGATGTAGAAAATGGTTTATTGCTTTTGTGAGTCTCACTCTGGCAATGTTTCTGTTTTCAAACAATAATTAGGCAAGATGCTCTAGTGCAGACGGCTAAGGTTCTGTTGGGTTGAAAACAACTCTATTATCTGCTCCATGTGAGGATGATGTTAAATAGGAGGTCAATAAGCCTGTGAGGAACAGCAGGGTTTCTGACTGGCATCATCTTTCTGCCAGGACCATCTGCACAGTTGGAGCAGCTCTCCTGCATCTGTTTGCGAGTTTAGTCTCACTTCTGACACAACACATGCAATGTGCCTTTCTGTCCCCTGGCAAATTCTGAACCTTACACTCAGAAGGTAGCTACATCTGTGAAACTAATTATCTGAATGTGAGGGTGATTGATTTGCGCTACAAAAATTAAAAGATTGTCTGGTCGATGTGAGGGTGATATACTTGGATGAAATGAATCCGATGAGCACAGTTTCTGGAACCGTTTAATTTCCTGGAAATGTTGTTTTTATCTTGTATGTTTCTTTTTAAAGACGTAAAATAATTAAAGTCCGTTTGTTAGGTATTGAAGCTAAGAATGCGATACCAGACTTTAAGGATAAAGGTTTTATTTTTGCCTAATCCATAGAGATAAATCATTTAGCAGAAGAGCTCACAGCTTTGATATGGTTTGGTGGTCCTGAGCCAAGCTAGGACACCATTTGGTCCATGGCTCAACCTGCTGGGTAATAATACTCCTCACTCTGTTGCTCCTGCACCCTCGCCATCTGGGAATTTAATGAGCCCAGATCAGCCTTGTTGATGCCAACCAATTGCAGAGACTAAACTCTGTCCCCCTGGTTAGTCCAACTAGCATGAGTCAGTGGTTTCATGGAAGCACAGATATGCGTCTCATACAGTGAGTTAAACTGCGGCCCATTACGACATGCATGAGAGAGAAGGAAATACCATAATCCTAAAATCTCACCTTTATATATTATGTTGATATATATAAAAATATATATCAACATAATATAGTCCATTGGTAGTTGAGTATAATGACTTAAAAACTCCAGTGGGATGTTTGGAGATAACTCTCACCAATTACTGAACAGGCTTGCAAATGTAACTTTGGTTCTGTTAATCATCTGCATATTATAGCATGTCACAAAGCACCGCTTCTCTAGTGTGGAACATCCAAATCCTTACAACTTTGCAGAGTTTTCCTAAACTTATTTTGTTTACTTAAGGAAGGACACCTCAAATGACACTGAGCAGTGGGGAAGAAGGCAATTTATGGCTACATTTTTGGTTCAAATACATCTGTCGAACAGCACGAAGCAAGGAGATGAATACTGCATCTCTCTGATGTTGTGTCCTGCAGTTCTGCGAGTGCCTTTGCCTCTAACAGTTGTTGGTTGTGAGCACACTGATGGTGGTAAAACCCTCTATATGATCAAGTACTTTAAAGCAACATGTTATTCCCATAAGACCTCTTTGAGAATTTGGAAAAGCTCTCTGATGCAGTTCTTCACTATTCAAGTAGAATTGAAAGAAAAGTGTGTCTCGTTATGGAAAACCCAGAGGAAATAAGCGTGTCCTTTTGGAAGGGGTATGTAATAGAACATGCATTGGCAAAGTCATTATTTAGTTGATTTTCAAAATAACCATCAGCCTCACTTATCGAACAAGGAGTTGACTCAGAGTCGTGCGGCTCTAACAGCATGGTGCAGATGGACAATTTAACACCAAATTAAGTGACAATATTTCAATACAAAAATGTGATATGTATAATGATAAAGCAAAAAAGTTAAAGAACACTAGTTAATTTAAAAATGTTAATGTTTTTGCACCCAGCAGAGTTGAATAATTTTACAACTTGGCAAAGACCAGATCCCTAATACTGTAATAAAATAGGATGAACTGAGGGTGCACTCTTTTTACCACGACTATTCAAGTTTTGCAGAAAGGATTTATTTTAATAGCTGAAGTACCTTAAGCTTGCAACACTTCTTGGGCCAGCATAAAACACAGAAATGATCATTTTGAAATGAAGCAACAAATATAAAAACACATGTACAGAAAAAGCAACGCAAGCAAACCTATTGAACTATCAGTTCATCAAAGTGGAATGATGGGTTTTTGCATGGATGAAACATTGTTGCAAACATCATGTGTTACAGTAAATGACTCCATCTTCTACCCAAAAGAAAGTTATGAATGCTAGAACTTTCTTATAGCATTCATAACTAAAGAATGCTTATAGTTATATATAAGCATTCTCATATTACTATAAGAAATCCCAATCAGATTTCAAAGGTAGCCAGCACGCCTCCATGCCTGCACATGGCCCTGCATTCTCCCCTCAAACGTCCCACCACCTGGTGGTAAAAACCCCATTTTGTTTCTACCTATAGAAGTAGGTGTTCTCCTGTGTTTCTGTCCTCCAATACGAAAAGGGGAAAACTATGAACCCAAGTAAAAAAAAAGTAATGTAAAATAAAAGGGTGAAATGGAAAAAACTAATGTGTAAAACATTGGCCATACTGTAGACTACTGCAACTTTTATGATGGTAGTCATAGAAAAATCTATATTTCTGGAATCCTGTTATTTGAAAAGGAAAAATGGTTATTCTGAAATTGTAAGGGTATTTTTTATTTATATGGCATTAAGTTACACAGTTATTCTTGGGCTGCATCCAATTCCTTATGCATCTAAACTTTAAATTAATCATTTTAGTAGTTAAAAGAAAAAAACGTATTTTTGACACAGGTGCTGCATAGGTCATTAGGCTTAAAAAAACTTTCCAAAAAAATGTTGATCTATGTGCAGTTTATCAAATTGTCTCTCAAACCTTATTGACAGTTACTAAATTTATGAAAACTAATGGTGCTCATCAATCACTGTATGAGATTAGATCAATATGCATTTTGATAGTGAAATAGTTTGTGTCAAATAATTTATCAAAATATAACAAAATGTGCCTGAATGACCTGCTCTCCAATTTAATTTAACGTTTGGATTCAAGTAATTACAAGATTTTACAACAGTTTTTAAAGTTTAGCTCTTTATTTAAAATTTTAGAACTGAATGTACAAGTTAACATAAGCATACAAAATGTCGTACTTGTCTTTTGTATGCAACAACTGTTTCATAAGGAACTGGATAAATCCTAGCCAATTCTAAACTGTATAAAAACAAAAGTGAAGCCTTTTAACAAAATCTGTGATTTATGGCTTTACGCACTGATCAAACGCCATTTGTTAAAAACCTTTAATTTGCTTTCAAGAGAAGGTTTTCTGCTCCTTACAGGCATAAACAGACTGCAAACAAATGTGAGCGAAAGAACCAGAGAAGCGTTGCAGAAATGTGCAGCCCGACAGCACAGTACAACAGGAACTAATTAATTTCCCTGAGGTTCTCTTAGCGAATGCCATGCAGATAAAAAAGCTGGCCTTTTAGTTGTCCTTTTGACCAAACAGACTTTGTCAACGCAATTTAATTACTTCTTCATTGGCCACACAAAGGCTTTGTTTATTGAGGTTCTCCATTTTATGTGGCTTTGATTCTGTTTTTCATTTTGCGGCACTCGCCAATTTCACCCGCAGTGGCAACCGGTTAATGAGCGGCTCCATTTGTGGCTGCTGCTTTTTCAAAATACTCTGTCACTGCCAAAGAGCTCTGTTCCCCTCCGAGTTCACATAATGTGCCCTTTAGGAGACCATAAAAGTGTGCACTACAGTCTGCACAGAGGTTATCATCTCTGTCTGTACCTCTTGCCAGCTGCGACTGTAATTAACTTGCACTGATTGAGCCATCAAGCTCACTCGACGTGTGTTCCTGCTCATGCGAGCTATACAGAAGAACCAACGTGAAATACAAAGCACACTGTTGCATGGTTGATTATGATACTGTGATTACATTCTTTTTTTGTCACCTTTGTCCTTTAATCCATATAAAATTCATGCAAATATCTTGCTGTATTCGTGCCTCTTTACATTTTAAAATTTTGCCAGGTAAGAACCAAAGCTTCCCTGTATTTTATGGAGATTTAAGGTGACAGACCAACCTTAAATTTCCTAAAGTACACTTTGTCTACAACATATTACAAAAAAAGCATTTTGTCTAGCAAAAACTCCTAAAACCTTTTTAGTTATAAATACTTCTAAACAAACTGTGAACTCGAAATAAATTGAAGAGTAAGAGCTTAATTGTAGAACAAAATGATGAAGCGTAGCTGTGTGTCTGATTCAGAGAGTTTAAATAAAAAGTAATTCTCTAATATCTTACGCACTCACTGGCTCAGTGGGAAGCCCCCTTCAAACCGACTGGTGGTTTTCCTTTCATACAAAGATATTAAGATTTTAAAGCAAGTGAACGCTTTGTAGTCTCCTGCAACATGCTATTTCTAGCCTTGGGCCTCAACTGAGTTCATGGTAGATTTGTGAGTATTACGTCTTGGTAAAATAGTCACATTTTAAGGCAGATATCAGACATATTCCTCAAAAACAACATTGAAAACATCAGTTTGAGTCTGATGGCACTAAAAAGTATGCATGTAACAGGATCCCTCAGAGTGTATATTTTACATAGATATTCTATATCTAAAACAAATGCAGTACTCACGGCTCTGCGTTATCAGAAGATGTATGAGATGAAGCTTAAGATTCAGGGCATTGTTTGGGAAACAGCAGGGAATGAAATTAAGAGAGACAGCAGTGAAATGAATCCTGGTTGGCCTCTCGCTCCAGTTAATCAGATAACAACCAAAGGCAGCAGAGCATGGTGGAATCTGTCAGCTGGAAGTTACAGTCCTGAAACTCAGCCACAGAAAAGATAGAGAAAGCACACAGCAAACATTACTGGCGGTGGACGAGTACCAGTGCAAGGCCATTGCATTTAATCATTTTTGTTATGGGCGCACCAGCAGGTGTCAGCAAAGCAAGTGGTAATTATGAAACAAAGCAAACTGCCCTTTAGATGAATTAATTACAAGAACTCAAACTTTTTATGCAAATGAATCATAAATGTGAGCAAATAAATGCAACTTACTAATGACAGCTATATGTAACGTTCTCTGCCTTCACACCCTGTTCTGACTTATTCATAGTATAAAAGCGGTTAGCCGTTTCCTTAATCAGAATTGTTTATGCCGGTCTCATTTGTATTTTTCTAAAGAGACATTGAAGTTTTCTACTTTCCACTGGCACTTTATATTGGTAGAAACTAGATTTATAACAAAAAAGTAGACAAACATTTACTGAGATTTCTGTGACAGTTAATTTACAAGCACACCACTGAAGAAAATTTCTTTCCAACCCTTTCTAACTGTTACAAAGCCATACTCTGTAGCCCTTAGTTAGCAATGTCACAAACTATGCTGATGCCCTATTGCGGTTTAGTGTTACGTCTTCAAATTTACTCAATTTTGAAATCATTGTCATTCGGTGATGTTGATCGATTGGAGGGTCAGTGCATCTACTGGGACATTTTAGAGAACGTAATACTACTCTCTACTCACAAACTAAATGAAGAGACCAATTGGGTCCAACCTACACTGCCTACAGTACCAATACTTGTTTTATTGACTATAGCATAACTGGTCAATAAAGACAAGACAAAAAGAACATAAATAATGGTGGGGACCTGAAGTCTCCAGTGTTGCAAACCCATAAGAAGGAATTTTGAAAGTATTATGTAGGTGTAGAAAACAGTAATTATGGATCATGTGCAACATTAGACAGAAACTACTGGATGTGTTGATGGACTGACAGCTGTCTGTTATGTAATATCAGATCTGTTTGCATCAGCACAACACCTGGGTGGTGCCTGTAGCCAGTTGTCTAGATCATGTTGTTCAACTCTGCATTTCTTTAGCTCTGCAGCCTCTTTTCCTGTGTGCGTTTACACCCATCACTATCAAATAAACAAGCATTTCCATCTCTACTTTTTCCATAAACCACTGTGTGTTTTTAGCTCTAAATCTGCCTGTTCCAAGATACTTTCTTTCCTCACTGAAGCTGAGGTGAGATTTATGACTAAAGCTACGATAAACATGAGCACACTGCAGGTAACAGCATCATTTATGTGCTAAACTGCTGAATCCATCTTTCATTCATGCATCCTTTAACCCTTCATTTTTATGTAATGCCATGTATTTCTCATGCCTGGCAGAAAGCAAAAGCGCTTCAAACTAGTGTCAGCGCTGACCTTTCTTTTGAAAATTGGCCCACATGCACAGTATATAAATAATGAAAGTGTGGGTGTGCATGAGTTTTAGTGAATATTTATGGGTGTGTATGTGTGCATACTCAATCTTCACAAAAAAACGGAAACATGATCAGAATGCCATGGTCATTACCTTTCATTTCTACAGCAAAAAACAACAAAAAGCTTTACAGAAATCTATTTGCAAAAGGTCACACATGCCAGTCCTGCACTCTTCACTTTTATTTTGTAAAGCCATCCACCATCACCATCCACCACCTCTGACAGTCTCTGGACCGTTTCTCGTCAGACAAGCAGAGTCTGTCTTGCTTTCTGAAGCAGGCCCAGCGAGCTGCTATCAGCCTGTCACATCCTATCTGAGTTTATGCCTTCTTTATTGGAGATGGAGACTGAGTTTGGTAGAATCATGATCCAGCAGATTCTCATCACTTTGATGTTGATAATTGCCAAGAAAAAAAAGTAAAGAATATGATTAACTGTTCTGGTGCTTTCTCTGAAGTTTTAGGTTTTAGTTGAATGTGAAATGTTAAAATTTACAAGGTTTGTTGAGTTGTTAAATTCTTCTGGGTCAAGTAAAGACAAAGTTGCAGTTGCTCAATCTATACAGCAAAAAAATCCCTGATCTCTGATATTTCAGTAATGCCGTTTATTTTTGCCAAAGGTTTCTCGTCATACAAATGTTCCCAGGATTAGTATACTTTAAACCTAAAGCATATTTTAAATGTGGGTACATTATAGCTTTAGTACCCTAAAACTTGAAAAACAAAAACAAAAAAATCAAATAGAAATAAATAAATTAGGTCTTTTCAGCATCTTGTTAAACTATGCAGCATTGTACTTAGGGGTATTTGTCACTCATGTACAACCAAAGGTTATAACCCAGGAATTTCTAGAAGTTCAGATAAAACTTTTATATTATACTTATTTCCACCAGTAAGCCCTTTCTGAAAAATGTAAATTGTGGTTTTGAAGAAGAGAAACAGAAAACCTTGGTTGAAAAAAGGACAGCCAGAAAAGCCAGCTTAATTCTTAAATCAAGACACAGCTTGAAATGCTCTGCCCTTTCCGTTTTCTGGAAGGTTAATGGAATAAGGCCTTATTTAGACTCGTCTCATCAGCAGAGAGAGGCTGGGCAAATAGGAGGCAGATAATGTAAATCTTTGTCATCAGTAAGTCTCATTTATTTCCCCAGCTCTCTCCTAATCCCCTCTCACTCCTTCTTAATTAGCTAAACACAAAAGAGCAAGTGAAGTTTATTTCTTTTCAAGTAAATCTACTCTTTCACAACATACCCTCATAAACAGCAGAGCCTTACAGTGTGGATATATAATTGTCTACTAGATTATCAGGCAGAGACATAATCAGACCAGAGAACATGCCTTGACTGCTTTAAATTCTAGTGGCGTTATTTATTCTCTGAAGTATCTGTGTGGCCATGGAAAACCCTTCTCTGAAGGTCTCTAGGCATCATTTGCTCTGATTTTATATCACTGCCTCCTGAGCTGCTGTTCTTAATGATAGCTTCCATTTTATTATGCCGCTACTAGAAACATAAATGTAGAAAGGTAGTGAGGGCATTTCCCAAGTGAACTTATTGGACATCCCATAATCATGATGTGGTAATCATTCTGGACTGAGCACAAGACTGTGACACATTCTTTCAGAAATCTTTGTACAATCAGCTTGAATGACCAGGGACTCATGTTTTATACACCTGTAGCCATCACCATACAAGAGCTTTTTTTATTTTTTTTTGTAGATTTTGATTATGATTTAGAACTAATGAAAACCCAAAAAGACAAAAGGCAGAACATTTCTATAGGATCAATACAATATTTGCTTTAAAACAGAAATGTCCAAGCACTTTCAACATTAGGTCACAACTCTTTTCAAATTACTGCGTTAATTCAGTTTGACACTGAGCTGATCAGCCTGTGGCTCTGTTGAGATGTAAACACAGTTCTGGTTGATTTAAGCAGCCTTCAGCTTGTCTACAATAATAACTCCAGTGTTTCTCATCTTTTTTGAAAATATTTCATAGATTCTCCATGGATTTAAATCAGGGGAGTTTTCTGACCAGTCAAGTACAATAATACCATGTTTGTTACATCAGGTATTTTTGGTTTTGGCAGAGTGTGTAGGTGGAAAGTCTGACTGGAAACTGAGATCCTCATCTCCCCAAGTCTGGATTCCTGAACAGATGGTAGCTCTAAAGTTTCCTAGCAATAAACTGCACAGGATTTGGACATGATAACGCAATAAACCAACAGATAACATGGTTCTTGCAATCATTGTTTACTGTTGATTGGACTTCAAGCAGCTTGGGTTCTAGTACTCTTCACTTGTCTTCTGAAGACTTCTGGGACATCAATTTCCTAATGAAATGCAAAATTTACATTGCAAAGAGGGCTTTGATCATTGAACAACAGCCCATTCAATTTTGTCTGTAGTTCAGGTAAGATGCTACTGATTTTGGTTCAGGAGTGGAATAACAAGACATGTGATAGTTGAAGCCCATATTCCTGATAAGTGTATGGTGACTCTGGCTCTATAAAAAACTTTGAAACATAAATCCTTTCAAGGTTGTAATTTACGCTATTGCTTGTGCATGTTCTTTTACCACAATTTAGCCTTCCACTAAAAACATTTTATGACAGTCCTTGATAAAGCACTCTGAATAGAAAGATTCAGAAAGACCTTTAGGACTTTCTGACATAAAAGTTAGTGTGAGCCGTCTTTGGCAGTCAAATTATTTAGATGCACACATATAGAGCACAAAATATATAATTTGCTTTATCACAAACATGAAATTTGCATATTATGCAATGAAAACCGGTTTCCTGCAGTCTTGTCTAAACCGTCTGTTGGTTTATTTGTAAATAACTCTCTTTTGATCTTAGCTACAAATCAGCTCAAGCATTCAAACATACTTAATATAAATTATTATGACTTTTGTTCCATAAATACTTGATATTCAAGGGGAAAAAATCTAGAATTAAATTAGCTGTTTTATGCACAAATCTACTTTTTCAGCTGTATATCATGTCATGATGTCATTCCGTCCTCAGATATACTCATAGTATGTGTCTGATGACAGAATGATAAATAGCACGACTTATTTATGGATGTTGGAAAGCAAATTTTGACCATGACAGCCATACAGACCAACACTCCTAAAACTGCTGAACAGTGAACGGATAAAATTATGTCACACAAAGTTTGTTTTGGGTTCTTATTGAATTGAAGATCAGTTCATGAGTTTCTTCTCCCCCCTTCCTCCCAATTCAATTAAATAAACAGATTATTCCAACATAAATTTTGCACAGCATATACATCTTGTAAATATTTTCCTCCTCTACTCCATTTCTTCGCTTCATCGACACCAATTCCAATTTGCCTCATCTCCAAAACATTTATATTAATGGCTCCAAGGTACCATAAAAAAGGGAAAACATACACAATCAGCCATTAAGTGCTGAAGGTTTGTAGATTCAGACAGTGAAAAAGAGTTGCATCTCTTCTGTAAGCATCAAATGGCTATAAAATACATTCAACTTTAATGGAAAGGCTTTGAATCACAATAAACAAAAATTGCCTAGTCTTAGTTGGCTTGCAGTGACAATACTGGTGGCAGTTTAGAGAATGTTGCTTAAGAATGTAATCCTGCACAAGCAAGAATATGAAAGCTGTTGCTAAAACTAGGCAGGAAATCTGAAAAATGTTTCATGCTTAGGCATTTTTAAAATATTCCAAAATTAAAACTAGTGAAACAAATTACATGTATTAGTCCATAGATAGAGATCACCTATGTTTAATTTAATGTCCGTATAAATGCGTAAATACTTGCCGTAAGCATGCTCCTTGAAATTCCCAATTCTTAGTAAACTTTTGATGACACCTGGCAAAAAGTTAACAGGACATGAGAGCTGGGTGGGGACAGGAGGAAAATGACTAGAATACTACAGCAGCATATAGGCTAATTTACTGTAATGGTAACACCTTTGAGAAGAGAACACTACTTGGCCAATATGCAAATATACGAGTGTCACCATTCTGGCCGGATCTGGGGAGTTCATGGGTGTTGGAAGGGCAAGGACTTTCTGGGTTGGGCTTGGAACCCATTGATAACTGCTTGCAGTTTTAGCTTAATTTAAAATCAGATAACTGGCAAATGCCTTTTTGAAACTGACAGATTCTGAAGATTTGTTTCCC
This sequence comes from Micropoecilia bifurca, assembly GCA_903067075.1. Lineage (NCBI taxonomy): Eukaryota > Metazoa > Chordata > Actinopteri > Cyprinodontiformes > Poeciliidae > Micropoecilia > Micropoecilia bifurca. The sequence continues at coordinate 7,492 of CAEGAF010087847.1, read as the reverse complement.
TTCAAAGAGCCATCTTGAAGGGAACCACAGCCACAGGTTAAAGTCCTAGCTCCATGACTAGAAGAGAGGAGCACCTGACTGCGCCATAGGCCCAGGCTACAGATTAGACAGTGCTCTGTGCCTTGGAATTGTCATATTTTGATTTGTGGATCCAAAGGAAAGCCCAAAAGGGACTTGCATTCATTTACGCATTATTCTGTTGTGATGTATTCCGTCTTTTATGCTCATCCAATATACTTCCGTCCCAGGCAGGAGAGATTGATGGTGGTTGTCATCTCAGGATGACACATGGACCCTGTGGTAAAGTTTGTCACTTTGCCTGTATCACCCTAAACTCCCTAAGGTGGCTGCCTCAAAATCCACATCTCTCAGCAGTTGAGTTCAAAATGACGAGGCTGCCATTAAAATCCTCTGCAGCTGGGTTTTCTGGCTGCTGTCTACTGATCAATGATTTACATTCACCCAAAGCTTTTACTCATTTAGTTTTGTTCCTACAGAAACAAAGGAACTTGGAAGATTAGAGCTCAGTATCTCAAAGCCCAGAAATTGTTTAGGTACTAATTGCACTGAAGAATATTCAAATGTGCAGCCATTGGTCACTGATTAGACTGAATGAATGCATAAATGTATGAACGTGTGCATGTGAATACAAGTACACAAAAATACTAGTTTTATTTTACTGGTTGTAATATTTGAAACATTTGTACTTTATAAATCCATCTTAATCCTGGAAGCCAAATCAAGGGACATGGCTTACAGATTAGCAATGGAAATGTCTATACATAGCATTTGCTTCTAATTAGGAGGTAATTTTTTACCTCCATTTGTCCCTATTAAACAAAAATAAATAAAACTGAATGAAATGAGTTTCAGTCATTGTAAAAAAAAAATTCCATTTCTTTCTTCCTCAGCTTTAGATATAGCATCAGAGTTCCTTGAAGGTCACCACACCTGCAATTCCACACCTGCCCAGCAGTCGTCACTGCCTAGTTGTTCAGGTTTTCACGTCTTTCCCTTCACACAATTTTAAAGCGCCAGTCAAGAAGGTACCATCTATTGCAGGGGAACCCAACTCTGGCCCTCAGGGAGCAATGTCTTGCATGCTTTTGATGTCTCCCCACTACAGAATTTGAAGCCGGTGAAGCTAAAACTATGCCTGCTACTTGATGAGTTTGAGGTAAAACACATTTATAGGAAAAAGTTGTTTTGTTTTTCTTCTTAAATGTAAAATGCATATTTTTTTCTACAATTTTACTTAATTACTGTGCTGATTGTGTTCTTTCAGCAAAATGTGATCGAGTCTGTACACACCATTTACTGACTAGTCAATTACTACTTTCATTGATATTTTAATACTTGTTTGATCACAATTAATTGTTCCAGCCCTATAGTTAATTCTGAATTTAAGGTTTTACTGCATCTGTCATGTCATGTCATAAAAAGATTTGGAAAACTTTAAAACATTTGAATTTGTTAACTTGTGAAATCAGAAGTGTGTTGATCTCCAGTATCTAATAGCAGAAGGAGGAGTGGGGGCTTTTAGGGTGCTAACCCAAGCTTAGTAGAGCAAAATTCCTGGGCAAAGTTGACTTTTTCCATCCTATACACATAAATTGGACGATTGATAGTACATGATGATTTTTTTTTCTACCTACTGTCAAACAAGCATTTCTGAAGAGTTTAAAAATAAAGAAAATTAATAAGTTTAAACTGCATTTACATTTGAATGGGAATCAAAGGCACAAAAGATGCATTAGGGATATGGCTATATTTAGTTTAAAAGGCAGGTTCAACATCAAAATCATAAAATACAAACCTTGACTAAATTTTAAGTTAATAGCCAAAGTGATTTCATAAACAAAGAAGGGTTGCATGCAAAGCAGAGGTTATACAATTGTCTTTTATATTTTATCTCAACTTCTGGCAGTCAAAGAAAATTTGCAATTTAATTAGAAAGAAATTAGCTGATATATTCTATGTAAGCGTGTAGAACCAACCATATTTAAATGTTTCATTGATGCACTCCTTTCTCATCCATCTCATCCATGCTGCACCATCAGCTCTCCTTGTGACTTTTGAGCACAAAACACCTCCACCTCCTGCAGAAAATCTAATAGCCTGATGTTAATTGATGACTTGAGATAATGCCATGGCATGCACAACGCAAATCACGTTAGCAATGAAATCAAGGGTCTTAGCCTCAAGACACGTTGTAGATGAATTTTACATAAAAAGCATTTCCCATTAATCTTTGGAAAGGGCAAATTTCAAAACATCACCATGTGGCCACAGGTAACATGGTGTTGAGCAGAATTAATCTACACTTTAACATTGCTGTTCAAATGCTTTATTTCCCAATTTCTTATAAACAATTTGAACTATTTAAATTGTTTCCACATGTGCCTCATAGACTGGGAGAGTTTACATGTCTGTTAAAAGAATTTTTCTTTTTTCTTCCCCCAAAGCAGATTTAAATCATAACCAGTTTTAAAGACGAGGGTGTTCTGTATAAAAGGTATTTTTAAGTAGCTGAGTCATCACACATATTTACATAGATTTGAATTCCCTTTACTGTGTTTTGAAGGATGATGAGATTCTCCTATGGATAGCCTGTCACCTCCATCCTCATACAGTCTGTGTGTAATCGTTGTAGCTCATCTGTTTGCTCTTTCATCTGCAACCTGCCTCTTACCAATTACTTCTTTTAAAACACTGCTTTACCATATGTTTGTTCTTGATGTCTGCACAACAGCTCAGTCAAATATGGATGGATTCCTAGAGACTGTGACCAATTTCACTTTTGGTTTTCAGTACAAAACGTTAATAGAAAAAAAAAAATCGTACATGGGTAGCAAAGAAACAAAACAAGCGAAACTTGGCTACTGTGTTTTATTGCACCCAATTAATCAGTGTAAATCAATGCGGCATGTTCTATGCAAGTAATCGTTGTGCTGCTTGCTAGTGTTTGATTTCTCTTACGAAAGAAGAGTCTGAGTATCTTCGTAACTAGGATCTTGCGAATATAAAAAAAAAGCACAAAAAACCCAAATGAGTAAGCGGAAAAGTAGTTTGAATATTACAATCAGATATTCCATTTATTAAAGATTGCAAAACATTTAATACATTCTAATTCTTTCAGCCTAAATGACAAGAAAACGCTTCACAACAGTGGGTGCATAACAATGAGGTAAGACAACTTCAGTATTTGGAAAAACAAGGAATCCTCATTTTTCTTTTTCATAAAGACTTTACCGATTAAACTTAGAAAGAACTTGACTAATATATACATTTCGGTTTTCTCTCATCAAAAGGTGGCCCAAAAGTAAAAGGAAAATGTTCCTTTTGGATCTTAAAAACTATAACAAAGAGTATAAGCACACTCAGTGTACATCCATCAGCTTTATGTTTGTGCTGTCAATGTTCTCATTTCTGCATGGTACAGCGAGCCCCGTTCCAAGCAGAACAGGACTTGCTGTTCTCCATGTTTTAGTGTTTAGTTGCAGCCACACAACTGACTTAAATGAGTGGGTGATTAACAGGCCTCTGCAGCACTTGAAGACATGCAGAGGAGGTAATGCAATCATTTTAATTAGGTGTACTAGAGCAGAGATGCTTTTAAAATACAAAAGGTAGCTGGTCCTAAGGATCAGGTTTCTACAAGACTTAAGTCATACTGCTTTAAAAAAGAATGAGTATGTAAACTTGTGAACCTATAGAAACCTTTCCTTATTTTTCTGCTATTTAAGAAATAGCCATAATTTTGATAAGAATTTACCAAACACAAGTATTTAATTTTATTTAATGTCAGACAGTAAGAAGAATATTCATCTTTATGTACAATATATGTAAACATTTGATTTCAAGCCTGGCATTGCCTTGAAATTCTCTAAATGAATCTTGAGATGGTTACACTGTCAAAATATTTCTAACAGTGTAATGAAGAGCAACCATTCAAACCAGGTGTAATTTTAATGCCTTCATGCTAACGGAGATGGATCATATTTCAGACAGAAGACACAGCTTCCTTCCACTTTGATAGAGAGCAAGAATGTGTCTTGTTCATCCCATGTTCACTGAGTTTGATCAAAGATTTTCCATTTTCTTTTCATTTCAAAAAGGTTGGAGAAGTCAGAGATGCAAGAAGTCAGAGATGTCATCAATTAACTGTCCTTTGGTCTGTCACAGCAAATCAAATCTGATTTTCTGTGACAGACCAAAGGACAGTTAATTGATGACAACGATTCACCGAAGCACAAGAATCCACAGAAATATCTCCTGTGTGTGTGACCAAAGTATCACACTGTACTCACCTCTCCTGGATGTCTTTACTGTGAATCGCTTTTGCAAAATAAGAGAAAAAGTTGCCCTGGTCAGAAGAGTGCCCAACTATGGAGAAAACTGAAGACGTCATAGATAGTCAGTTTTCTTGCATTTTTAAGTGGCTTTGAGGTGTAAATGGAGCAGAGAGACAGAGAGGACAGAAGATGATGCCAATCTCTAACAAAACAACAGAAATGTCTCTCTATACAACTGTTATCTGATTTTGGCCATGGTTGCTTTACGACAGCTTACACCTTTTTGTCCCTTTAATGACATGGTGGTTGAGAGGTTTTGTTTTTTTGTCACTTAAATGTTTTAAACATACCTATTTAATTAAATGTTGAATGAAAATTAAATGAAAATGAAAATTTTGATGTTGAATCCAAATGAGCATACCACTCTGTAATATGACAAGGCATGAAGCTTTTTCCAACTTAAAAAAATGTGAGGATATGAAAGTTGAAAACTGCTGAGATACAAAATGGTGACCTGAAGAAAAATTATGAGCAATCACCCTTGGCCAGCTAAATGAAACCCAAATATTTAAAACAAAATATACATAGCTGAAAGTCTTCAGGAGCTTCTTTACTAGCTTTTGGTAATCAGCAAGTCCAACAGTTTTACAATCCTGCAAGCTTTTCCAGTGCTTGTTTTCCTTTAACAAAGTTAAGAGTAGAATAGCCTGAGTGGTTTACAATGCAGGCAGCACCTTCATCATTTCTGTGACAGGTGGTAGATTGCAAATAACAGTGGTTACACAAGAGTAGTCAAACACAGACATAATTAAAATTAACTAACAGAGCAAATCCCAGGCATTTTGTCCATAATAACGTGGCAGTGACCATAACCCACAGAAAACATCTAATGAATGGCACTTTATGTACATAAAGATCAATCAATGCCAATAGCATGAATTATTGCAAGACGGTCCTCGGTTCAGTGGATTACAATATGATTTTCCTTATGCTACCTTAAATAAAATTACAAAAGAATGAAATCTGAAACATTAAAACAAATAATGCTTATATAAAGATTTTTTAGCTGAAACCGTTTAGTCCACGTGCTACTCTTGGTGCAATTACATAAGAAATCTGGATCTATGTCTAAGGTATTTTTTTAAACACAAACTCCAAGTTTAATACAGTTGCAAGAGGAACAAAAAGAGAAAACAAGTCAGAACACATGGAAAATGACATTGTACCACAATATGATTATAGATCAGAGCAACATGTTGTCCACAACAACACACAAACTAATAAAGTTGCTTGAAAAGCTTCCAATAGGTCTGCAAAGGAAAACGATATACTCTGCTTCTCATTCCTGGAGAAAATTTCAGAACATTCGGTCACCAGCTCTTTTCCAAACAACTTTAAGAAGCACTAAAAAACAGCTGGATTGACCATAATACTGTAAATTAAACATAGGAGATTCAGAAAGGCCTAAGCATAAAAGATGATAAAACACCCAAGAATATACATTAACAAAAAGTATAATACAATACAAGTAAAAATGAGTCCAATGTCAATAACTCGCATTGGGTAAAAAGCCATGGGAGTGGCATGGAAGAGAGTTTTTAAATTAGATTTAAAAATGTTAATATAAGGTTGAAGGTTAATGTTTATTGACTAAGCATTCAATTGCATTCTGCAGCTGCAAGATAAAATCATCTGCTGACCACAGAGCATATGTATAGGAGTTCTGAGAAAAAAATGTCTTAAAATACTAAAAATTAAGACTTATAATGGTACAGAGATAAAAAGTGAATCAGTGAAGTCAGTGAAGGGTAGCACAAATTGAAGGACTCTGCTCTTGTTCACATATGCCTTTCATCTTGTACAAGATGTGAGCAAAGAACAGAAGCCTATTTCCAAAAAAGGGGCCATTACACTAAACAAGACATAAGGTTATAAAAGCATGGGCTACTCTTTCAAGATTTCTTTTAGACAAATCAGGCTTCATCTCAACTGCTTCAGTTGAAAACACAGGGCATGTGTTCCTTACTTTCAAGTTTAAGGGATCTGATTTTACACCCAATTTTCAATTAATGCTCAATAAGAGATGCCAAGAAAGAAAGCTTGATAAACGTATTCCTTCCTGTGCGCTTCAGTCTAAATAGCATATGTCCAGACTATCTTTAAAATATTAAAGATTTAATACCATGCATTTCCTCCAATGAAGAAGGGAGTCAAGGAGAGTCTGGACAGAATAGTTGCCAATGTGATTCAGTTGGGAAAACAGTCCGATAGATGTCATGAAACATCTATCGGACAGTCATGTCATGGACATCTATCCTAAAAAAGGCAATACCATGCTTTTAGTAAATGGTATCAACTGACATGAGGAAAAAAATGGTAATCTATAAAAAGACAAGACTGACAAGGTAGTCTTATGGACCCCCAAAGCGAGGCCAGGAGAGGTGGAGACAACAAAATTAAAAGGTAGATCCGAACATTAGGATGAAAGGGGCTCAACAATTGATACCTAATGTCTGCTCAAAGCTAGAGGAGATGATCTCATAATCTAAAGCATTGAAATCCACTGCTAAGTACAGTTATGGCCAAAAGTTTTGAGAATGACACAAATATTATATTTTCACATGATCTGCTGCCCTCTGGTTTTCATGTGTGTATGTCAGATGTTTTCATCACATACAGAAATACAATTGCAATCATCTTATGAGTAACAAAAGCTTTTATTGACAGAATGAGTTAATGCAGCAAGTCGATATTTGCAGTGTTGACCTCTCTTCTTCAGGACCTCTGCAATTCTCCCTGGCATGCTCTCAATCAACCTCTGGACCAAATCCTGACTGATAGCAGTCAATTCTTGCACAATCAAGAATGGACTTGCATTTTGCCAGAATTCCTAGGTTTTTGTTTGTCCACCCGTCTCTTGATGATTGACCACAAGTTTTCAATGGGATTAAGATCTGGGNGGGAGTTTCCAGGCCATGGACCCAAAATCTCTATGTTTTGTTCCCTGAGCCAGTTAGTTATCACCTTTGCTTTATGGTAAGATGCTCCATCAGGCTGGAAAAGGCATCGTTCATCACCAAACTGTTCTTGGACGGTTGGGAAAAGTTGCTCTCGGAGGATATTCTGGGTTCGATTCCCGGCCCCGGCCTTTCTGCATGGAGTTTGCATGTTCTCCCTGTGCATGCGTGGGTTTTCTC
>CAEGAF010087805.1:0-21312 GCA_903067075.1 Micropoecilia bifurca | reverse complement strand
ACATCAATCGCTTCCAAATATTAACTGGCTGAAGTTGCGGGGTAGAGCGAGTGTTTGTGTCGACCAGGATTGCATGACTATGCAATTTTACCAGAATAAAAAGCATAAAATGTGGATCCAACATGTTTTAAATTGGTATTTTTTCATTAAAGACAACAAGAACTTACTTCCATTTTCACCTTTTTTACTAAAACACAGTTCGGAAACCAGCAGCAAACATGATCATTACAAAGATCATAAAACAAATGAAACATTTATAACTGATTTGTTATGCAACCACTTCCTTATGCTGCAGATGATTTCAGGAGTAGAGCAGCATAATCTGTCAGGTTAAAATAAGCAAAACTTCATTTAAATCCTAAAAATAAGACAAGCAAAACATTCATACAAATTTAACTTTTTTACATTGTGTCAAAAACAAAATGTATTTTTGTATTTATTTTAATTGCTTTGGAGTCCTCTGACTTGGTAAAGGGCTACACAAACACAGGCTATTTATAAATTAAAAAGCTGAATTTATAAGCAGTTCAGTCATTCTTTAATATAAAACTATATGCTAGATATTTCAGATTTTTAATTGGAAAAATGAATGAAAACCAAAACATGCATATTGCTCCATTTCTCAGGTCAATGCTACGCAGTGTTGGATTATCTACACAAAGCACATTGGGGTTTGTGGTCATAATGTGACAAGGTGTGAAAACGTTGAAGTGGTATGAAAACTTTTACAAAGAAATATTCTGATTTTTATTTTGTAAATTTGTCTCTGTGTGTTTATAGTGTACAAGTTGTTGCCCAGAAAACTTGCTAAGCCTGGTGACTGAGGCCTGTCGTGTTTTTGAGTTAAAAAATGTTTAAAGTTGACAGGGAATTGTAAAATATCACTTGATAATTATGTGTTATTAGAAGACTGAAAGATTAATAACTGAACACCAAGTAGAAAGTCTTAAAAAAATGCAAACATTAAATAAATAAATAAATAAATAAATGAAGCTAAGCCTGGTGGGGGCACAAGTAAACCGTGGTGGCCCGCCAGGCTTGTGATACATCAATCGCTTCCAAATATTAACTGGCTGAAGTTGCGGGGTAGAGCGAGTGTTTGTGTCGACCAGGATTGCATGACTATGCAATTTTACCAGAATAAAAAGCATAAAATGTGGATCCAACATGTTTTAAATTGGTATTTTTTCATTAAAGACAACAAGAACTTACTTCCATTTTCACCTTTTTTACTAAAACACAGTTCGGAAACCAGCAGCAAACATGATCATTACAAAGATCATAAAACAAATGAGACCCTGGTGTATGTCATGTGATGTTGGATATCTGTTCTGCATAACAGAATTATGCCGTACAACAGCAATTATGCTGAGTCACGTTAATTTCTTTTTGTCTTTTCCTCTTTAAAAAAATGTATTAATTAAATTAAACTTTAGCATGATTATGTAAAACCCTTTGATTTTGGATACTGTGCTGATGGAAGAACTTTTGCTCTTACTTTTTAACTTTCAAACAGTTATTATACTGTTATTATGCTTTTACAAATGGGAGAACCTGATTAACATCTTCAAAGCTCAAATAATTCCTGAACTTTGACCCCAAATTCTACAGGAAGTGAACAAGAGGCTTCATTGATACAGAGAGGAACCAAATTAACCATAATCTATTAACCATAATTAATAAGGCTCATATCTCCACCTCCAACGTCTTCTTAACCATAAAGAGATATGAAGAGGAGCGGCTAAAGCTAACGAGGTGTGTTAGCAATGTTGGTCAAGAAGTGATGTCATTTAGGACAAGCTACTGTGGAATATCTTCTCTGCTCCCCCGAAATGGAGCTGTTACATTGTCATGACAGTCATACAGCAATGACTTTCAGTCAGAGGCCTCTTCAGATTCGTTGTAAGACGGACTGCTACAGGATGATCTTTGAAGATAATCAGATGATATAAATTGCAACATTTAATTTCCTTTTGCAATAAATAAAACCTTTTTAAAATGAATACAAGCAATAGTATGATTGATTTTCTTTCTGATCCTCATTAATATACCCTCTACTGAGCTGCGGAGTTGTTTCTATCACTGTCACAATCCGCTACAAGCATCATGAACTTCTTGCGATTTATAAGACTGAGCTCAGAGCAGGACAGGTGATGCATAGAGGACTGAATAGTTTTAATTTGTCATGAAGATAAACTATTAGATGAAATCACAAAATACACATAAGCTAAGCGGGGAACCAACGCGCTATAAAATAATGCTTTATTTTCCTATGAAGCCCATATATCTGCCTTCTACCACACAGGCTAACCCCAAGCTAGTGTTCGGTGGCTAAGCTAACTTACCTCGTTTCAACAGTCGCACCCGGAGGAAAGCGGAGCAGCACTGAATTCCCGCGCTATCAGTCGGTTCTGTCACTACTTCGGACACACCATGGTAACAACCCGGCTGGTTTCCAACCCTCAAAGTTTCCTCATTCCGGAGCCACTCGAACGCAAGTTGCTACTCAAGTCCCTGGCTCGGACAACAACTGGATGTTTTCTTCCTGTTTGTAACCTGACAGGCAAAGGCTTCTTCTTCTACTACCTGTTTAGACGGCATCACACGTTTATTGGCACTTTACTGCCACACACTGGCTTCAAGTGTTGCCTGCTATGATAGCAGAGGCCGAGACACAGACAGAAGAAGAAGACACAAATTAAGGACACAAGAATGACACATATGACAGATGTGGCTCTTAAAAGTGCCCTTCTGGGAGTTGTAGAAAAGCAGAAATAAATTTGTGCAGTGGTCTGACAAGTAAAGAAGAACATGTAGAGAAAAAAAAGAAACATTCAGATTTCAGAAGCTCTTTATCTCTTTTCATCTATCTTGTCCCGTTAGATGACGTGACACTCTAGACAAGTGCCGAACATAGAGAAGTGGACGATACATACAGTAAAACCTATGCAGTAACTATGCAGTAAAATCACAGTGATAGCGGTACATCCAGCCATTCAGATGGAAAACTGTCAAAACCTTGATTTAAGTCCAAGTCAACAAGTTAGCTGTAGAGATGGTCTCAGCTCTCTTTAGGTTATTACTATGTAGTTCTGGGCTTATCGCTCAACAAATAATAATAAAAATGCTAATTAATAACTTAAAAATCATACAATGTGATTTTCTTTTTTTAACATATAGTTCCTACCAGATGAAGTTTGCATGCAATAAAAATTGCAGACCTCTCCATGTTCCATAAGTGGGAAAATGTCACATATCAGCAGTGGATCAAATACTGAGAATTAATTCAAAAGCGCCTCTGTAAATACAACAACAGCCAAATGGCAGGAGTGTTGATTTTGGCAGGAAAGTCAAGAAGCTTTGGCTGGGAAGGTAGCAGCAGAAATTTTCCATCACTCATAACCCTAAATAAACTTTGATCACAAGCAGCCACCAGCTGCTGCCTTCCCAATTCCCACTTTTAACCAACAACATCTGGGCATATTTTGGGAATATGAACTGATAGGAAATTTTCAACATATTCAAATATTTCGTAAAAACTACTAAAAGTGTTACTGAAAAATATCCTTTTAGAACAAACTTTGAAATCCCAATCTCCAGTTCAGTGACTGATGTTAAGTCTTTTTGTACTTTTTTGCATTTGATTTAAAACCCAAAAGTATCTTAATAAAGGAACGGCTGCCTTAATGATCTAGTGGGTTCATTTGTATTACATTTAAGGCTTTAAATGCAATATAGCAACTGTGACACAAACACTGTTTCCATGGGCTAAAACATTTCCATCCACATACTGGGAGAAGGTGGTGGCAGCATTATGCTGTTGGGTATCCATTGTTCAGCATAGACAGAAATAGCAGGTTTATTAATAATATCCATTTCCAACAAAAAATAAGAGAACAAGTGACTATTACACATGTTCAAATGAAATATTACACATTGTTTATTTTTGAGGAGGTATTTTTTAAATTTTTATTTTATTTTTAATGTTTTGGCCAACAAGCACTTTTAAGTTAAATATTTTGGCCCACGTAACAAAACAGTTTGAACGCCACTGGTTTAGAATAAAATAAATGTATGTGTTACAAAGGCCCAGTCAAAGTTCAGACCTGAACTCAGTTTAAAATCTTTGGCAAGATTTGAAAGCTTCTGATCAAAGATGTTCTCCAGGGAGATTAACTGAGTTTGAACTCTTTTGCAAAGAACAATGGACAAAAATGTCTGGAGTTGTAAGGCTTTCATTGGATTTCATAAAGGGGTAACATAGTAAAGGGGGAAGAATACAAAATTCCAATATGATTGTCACATTTTAATGTGCAAAGAATTTCAGAAACTATGAATTCGATACCGATATGCATTCATTTTGTTGATCTATACCAGAAGTCAGTGAGCTTTACAATGGATTACAGCCGCAAATGATACATGAAAGAAATTAGCTAATTACCCCAGATTATTAAAAATGTTTGATTTTAAAATGAAAGAAAAGCACATTTATTTATGATGTTACATTTCAAAATAAAGAAAATGATCAAACTTTTTCACACAAAACAAATGAACACAGTTTTTCAATGGAATATTTTTTCTTATAAAAACAAAAGGACAAAATATTTTACTTACTTTTTACTTTTTTCAAAACAATATTCCTTACACTACTAGCATTATTTGTGAAAATGATCTGCATACATCCCATGAAAACAGGTTGTTTTATTAATAAATATTTTATACATTCTGCGACAGACTGGCGACCTGTCCAGGACGAACCCCGCCTACCGCCCGGAACGCCAGCTGGATATAGACACCAGCAACTCCCGACCCCACTAAGGGACAAGGATGCAAGAAAATGGATGGATGGATGGATTTTTATACATTTTATTTTCTAAACACTGAAAGATACTATAGAAGAATCAGGTAAAAACTCCAACAGAACACTAAGTACACCAAACTAAACCAGAAAAGGAGAACAATTAAATACATAAACAACCAATGTTTGGCATTTTTTGAGCAAAGATATTCAGATCCACAGTGGATGATGTGGATCCTCTCCATGTGGCCCTGGAGCTGCAGCCTGCACGCTTGAAAACGTCATGAAAATGGAGGTTGGTTGATGTGATCAAATGTAAATAGGTCCAGGGGTCATCAGTGTTACAGTAGTAGTCTAAACTAGACCTTGAATAAAAATAAATACATGAAAAACACCTGAGCTACCTTCACAATCCACCTCCTTTCATCTCTCCTCCCAGCATGCCGTCGTCACATGGAGCAGCAGGTAAATAAAAACTTCTAACACGGGATGTTATCACTGTTCCTATAAAAGCTGTGGGGACCGACACAAGCCAGGCTTTGTGTTCACGGCTGACTTTCTTCTTCTCCTTGAACAGGTACGCACTTCTTCGCTTTATTTACAATTCGACGGCTGTTTGCTCTCCGTCAAAACCTTGGTGGCTTTCTCCGCCAGGAACCTGTAACCAGGGTAACACATACATCATAGGCATAATATTTTACCTGGCATTAAAAAAAAAACATGAGGTGAAAAAAAGTAGAACATACCATTAAAGGCTCCGGTGTCGCAGTCAGACAGGTGTTGTGACTGTTTCACGTTCCCACACCGAGGCCGGTGGTTTAACTCTGGGCACACAGCTGACAGCTGAGACATTTTATTCCCTGGTAAAAATGTCCTGAAAGTCTCAGAATTAACACAACTTTTGTTGCTGTAAGAATAGGAAACCAGTCTTGTGTTGATTTGGTGTACTTTTCCCGAAATACCGTGATTATGTTTAAAATCTCGTTATGAAGCAGCTTTGATCCTATGCCATGTTGCCTTTAGCAGAGGCCCAAAACATTGCATATCCTTCACAATACAGTAAGCCAGATTGGGGAGTAATAGCTACATTTACTCAGTTAGCTCAACTTGAGTAACATAAAAAATAATTTACTTTTAGGAATACAAAGTTGATATTTTTTCAATAATCATTACAGTTCATGGACCAAAACCCAATTAATAATTGTGGGATTTGCTGAAAAGACAAGAACATAACGACCTCTGGATGATCTCAGTTCCACATGTTCTGCTAACTGAGAGCTTTTCCACATATAGGTTGACCGTCAGTGGCCCAGGATGCGTGCGCTGTGCTTTGTGGGGCTCTTTGTCAGCCTGCAGCATCTGTCCTCCAGTCTCCTGCTGGGAGCCTTTAACATCAAGACTTTTGGGAACTCAAAGGCCTCCAACGCCACGCTGATGGACATCATCAGCACGGTCTGCTGTTCATGTGCTTTAAATCTTTCATTCTGTTGTTTCTGCATGAATAGAACAGTTGAAGTAAAACTATAATCCTGCACAAATCAGACATGAAAATGTTTCCAGAGTGAATTTTGCTTCTTTTGCGAATATTTCAAATCAAATGTTTTTGTAAAGCAGTTTATATTTGTGAAGTGAAAATACAACAATAAAATGCTTATAAAAATTAAGTAAAAAAAATATATAATAAATTGTACAAGCCTGAGCTTATACTTTTTTGAATCACCTTTTGTGGTATGTCTATTACAACTTTACACATTCGGACAGAAATATCTGCACGTTCTCCTTTGCAAAATAATTAAATTCATCTAGATTATAGATGTACGTCTAAATATGAAACACTCAAATGCAAAAAATATTCCTGAATCTTAACCATTTCATTATACAGTCATGGCCAAAAGTTTTGAGAATAATGCAAATATTATATTTTCACATGATTTGCTGCCCTCTGGTTTTTATGTGTGTATGTCAGATGTTTTCATCGCATACAGAAATACAATTGCAATCATATTATGAGTAACAAAAGCTTGAATTGACGGTTAGAATGAGTTAATGCAGCAAGTCAATATTTGCAATGTTGACCCCTCTTTTCTTCTTCAGGACCTCTGCGATTCTCCCTGTCATGCTCTCAATCAACTTCTGGACCAAATCCTGACTGACATCAGTCCATTCTTGCACAATCCATGCTTGCATTTTGTCAGAATTCCTAGGTTTTTGTTTGCCCACCCGTCTCTTGATGATTGACCACAAATTTTCAATGGGATTAAGATGGAGAAACTCTATGGAGTTTCCAGGCCATGGACCCAAAATCTATATTTTTGTTCCCTGAGCCAGTTAGTTATCACCTTTGCTTTATGGCAAGATGCTCCATCATGCTGGAAAAGGCATTGTTCATCACCAATCTGCTCTTGGATGGTTGGGAGAAGTTGCTCTCAACCATCCCCAGTCCTCAGCAGTTCACTGCTGAGGACTGGGGTACATATGATGTGTACCTTTTGGAGAATATCAGTCTGTCCCTGATGTTTTTCCTGGAGAGAAGTGGATTCTTTGCTGTCCTCATTGAGACCAGGCCTTGCTCCAAGAGTCTACGCCTCACAGTGCGTGCAGATGCACTCACACTTGCCTGCTGCCATTCTTGAGCAAGCTCTGCACTGCTGGTAGTCCGATCCCGCAACTGAAACACTTTTAAGAGACGGTCCTGGCACTTGCTGGTCTTTCTTAGGCGCCCTGGAGCCTTTTTGGCAACAATGCAACCTCTCTCCTTAAATTTCTTGATGATGCGATAGATTGTTGACTGAGGCGCAATCTTTCTAGCTACGATACTCTTCCCTGTTTTTGTGCAGTGCAATGATGATTGCACGTGTTTCTTTAGAAATAACCATGGTTCACAGAGGAGAAACAATGATGCCAAGCACCAGCCTCTTTTTAAAGTGTCCAGTGGTGTCATTCTTACTTAATCATGACAGTTTGATCTCCAGCCCTGTCCTCATCAACACCCACACCTGTGTTAATGGAGCAATTACTGAAACAATGTTAGCTGGTCCTTTTAAGGCAGGGCTGCAATGAAGTTGAAATGTGTTTTGGGGGATAAAGTTCATTTTCTAGGCAAATATTGACTTTGCAATTAATTGCTGTTATGCTGATCACTCTTTATAACATTCTTGAGTATATGCAAATTGCCATTATAAAAATTGAAGCAGTAGACTTTGTAAAAATTAACATTTGAATCATTCTCAAAATTTTTGGCCACGACTAGATCACAAAAGCACAAAATCTTACGAAGTTTGAGTGGTTCTTGGTGCAGCGCCCCCACAGGCAGGGTAGGGAACAGGTATTTCAAAGGGTTTGGCTCGTTTGACACAGTTCAGTATGAAAACGAACTGCAGCAGCTAAAAATGAAACAAATGTTACATCTTTGGCCCCCAATCAAACCGAGTCCACAAGATTAAAATGTGTGAACACACCTTCAGACTTCACATGATAACTAAATTAGATCTATAAAACCAGCAGAATTAAAATAATTTGAGTTTTACTGTGTATCCTCACTTCAGGTCGTTCAACGCTATGACGTCGTTTTGATCCAGGAGGTCAGAGACAGCGACCTGACAGCAACCAAAACACTCATGGAATACGTCAACAAGTTAGACTCATCCATACCCACCTCACACTGCACCACATGTTGGACTTTTTCTAGCACTCCGTGTAAGAGAGGAGCCGCATGTCGCGGTTCCGATGTTCATCTCCTTGTGTTTTCCACAGAGGTTCTTCTCAGTTCAGCTACATTGTGAGTGAGCCCCTGGGCCGTGGCACCTACACAGAGAGATACCTCTTCGTGTACAGGTACAACCGGCAAATACACACTACTCATATGCTTCAACATGAAAGATGTAGGCCTAATGTTAAAGATCATTTGTTCGCTTTACAAAGCTTTGTGTAGAGGAAGGTTGACTCTTTACATCAGAAGAAATTTATTTTGTTATTGTAGATCTCCATTTAAAAAGTGACAGAGACAATTTTAGGCAAACCAACCAGAGTGTCAAAATGTATACAGAAATACAGTTTATTAGCAAAAAAGTTGATTTGTTATATTTTAATGTCTTGATTAAAGAAACTTTGCCTTGCAAAGTACTTCATCACTTAGAAAAATTAACATAATGCATGCGAACCCTCTCTGCAGGCAGGCGAGTGTTTCTGTGGTTAAAAGCTACACCTACGATGACGGCTGTGAGTCCAGTGGAACAGACACTTTCATGAGAGAACCTTTTGTCGTCATGTTCTCATCCAAATACACTGGTATGCTTCACAGAGGCTGTGGGAAGTTTTCTGCTTTGTCCCAATGATTGCTGTGCAAAAGTGTTAAACCATCATTAGTTTTGGTTAGTTTTCTCTCTAAGGAACCAGACTTTGACATTCTCCTTTACAGTGGTCACGATGGTTTTGAAAGTCGTTTTATCATTATTCTGGTTTCTTTTGTCATATTGAATCCAGTGTTCACATCAAATTGCTCTTGTTTCATCTTGTATTGTGGTCTCAAGAGACAGGGTCCATTGGACCCCATACGTTTTTTGCCCTGTGCGCGGGTCCGGTGGAGTTATACATCGCAACTAAAATCTTAAGGCATTGTCTTCACATATACCATGGAAAATCAGTAAAAAGCAGTTTCAGAAACACTGGAATTTGTTTTTGCATATTTTCAGAAATTGCAGCGAATGTACCATCTCCCTTCAGTCTTTCACAATTCTTCATGCTACAATTAGCAACATATTTAATTTGGATTTTAGAGAAAACAAGACATTGGAATTGTTTTACACAAATGTCAAGGAAATGGAAATATCGGACCTCTGGGAAGCTCCAGTCACGACCCTGTTTTTCTGTGCTCAGAATATAAATCCCTTTTTCAAAGACATCATGGAAAGAAAAGGACTGTGAGAATGTGGTCACAGAAAACCCAAAAAACTACATATATACATATACAACACTAAATAGTCCTTTCATGACAAACTTTATTACCTGTGATTAACCGACTTGATGACCGACTTGCATTTTTATGAATTTAAGACTTTTTAAGGCCTTACTTATAGAAATGTGAATGTAAGATTTTTTAAGGATGTGTGGACTCCCCTCGTCTTTCATAAAGGTTAGATTTGGGTAGTGGTCAACTATTAGTCAATATGTCTCTGTAGCGGATCGTCCACAGGTGCTATGGACCTCTGGACAGCCTGTCCGATTATTGCTGACCACGTTCAAGCCTTTATCAGCTGCTCTGTTTGTTTTGCAGCCTTGCCCACCTTCACTCTGATCCCCCAGCATACATCACCGCAGTCGGCTGTGGTGGAGATAGACGCCCTGTACGATGTGGTGACTGACGTCCGCACCCGGTGGAACACCAATGTGAATAAACCGAAAGTGAAAACATGTGGCGAGAATGCTTGAAAGCACAAAGCGACGTCAACCCTTCGCCCTCTCTGTGCAGAACATTGTGCTGCTGGGGGATTTCAACGCAGGCTGTACCTATGTGAGCAGCTCTGGATGGAACCAGATCCGCCTGTTCACAGACAAGAGCTTCCACTGGTTGATCCCCAATACGGCTGACACCACCGTCACTACCACTAACTGCCCCTATGACAGGTACGTCCATACACACACGCACACACACACACACAGACTCCACTATCTTCTCACTCATCCTTCTGTTTCTTGTAGAATCGTGGTCACAGCAGACATGTTGAAGGGAGTGGTGCAAGGCAGCTCTCAGGTTTATGACTTCATGGCCAACCTGAAGCTCAGTCAGAGCCTGGTAAAAGCCACTCCACTTTAATAATACAGTGATTTTCTTGGCCTTAGGTGTTGATCTGTTCAATGTCATAATGACCAGGGAAGTTTGATGTGTACATATGAAAGTTTTCCATCAGCCCTATAACTCTACACATCACATTCTGATCTAACACCTAATTTACTGCAGCTTAGTGTATAACTTTCATTAAGGAGCAACTAAAAAGCAAGCTGTAGATCATTTGTAGATGCAGCTGTCAAGCTGTACCCAGTGCCGTCATGTAGTATCTCTCAAAAGTTTCCACACTTTTGTAAAATGCCAGGTTTTTGTGATGTAAAACAATGACACCATGATGAAGTATCGCATTTTTCCACAATTATGGCTTTTCTTCCGCAAAGAATATATGCTGTGTCATTTGACAATGGTAACAAAGGAACACGAGGCTGTCACTGTACAAACGAAAAAATTGACTCTTTTAAGTCAGAAATCGGTCAAAAGACAACAACCTAGCTGCTACGCCTACAGAAAGAGAGAAAAAAACAAGAGAACTGAGAAACCATGGCGACAACATATACATTTATATCACATTAAAATTAGTTGATGAAATGATTCATCATGGTGTCAAAATGACAAAACCCTGGTATTTTACAGAGTGAGTCACTGCATTTAGATGGTTGGAGTTGAGTGTTTTAATGTGGAAGCTGGACCGACGTTTGCTCCGACTCTTTCTCCTCCAGGCGCTGGCCGTCAGTGACCATTTCCCGGTGGAGGTGAAACTGACCTGAATCATGACTCCCACAGCCGAGGACAATCTCACCAATCATTTCATAAAATACAATGAATAAAAGAAAATAACTCTTCACAAACTCAGACTTTCTTGTTTCTGAAACAAAAAGGAGAGAGAAAAAAAAGAAGCTTGTGGTCATATTCCTGTGTTTTCTGTTCTGGAAAGTGATGCTTAATAATGGGAAATCAGAAATGAAATGATCTCGTAAACTTTCGGATCTGTTAGGTACAATCCACTAGCAATACAACCTAAAGGTACTTGTAGGAGTACCTCAGGGTACTTACTTACCCATCTTATCCATACCTGTAGGCATTACTTGCCAAGTAATGCTAATACCATTGAGAATTTGATAGCATTTAAAAAGAATTAAAACTGGCACCACCTTTCCATGACCTGATTATTAAAAAATTAATAAAATGAACCCCAATAACTCAAATTTTCAGTTTTTTCTGCTCATTCTGTTTTAAATCTCAAAACAGTTTCCAATTCACTTTATTAGATCAATTAGCAACATTTAATCAGGACTGTTCAATGATTCACTTTTTTAGACTTATCACAGTAAAACTTTTACTTACTGATCAGCTTCTCCAGCTTATTATTGTTTTAAAGATAAAGATCTTTCTTTTTAACATTTCTTGTGGAAAATTTGCAGCAATCTTGTATATATTTCAGCTCGTCAGAAGAGATTAAATGTGCATAACATTTTATATTCACAGTAAAGCCAAGGGTTACACAGGCTCCGTCTATTTCTTGACCTTGGCTTACATTGCAGAAATAGAGCCAGAGGTTTTTGTCTTGTTTCCATCAAGAAAATAAAAGTGTAACTTTCTGAGAACTCTACAAAACGCTTTGTTAAAATGAGGAACACTGCAACATTATAGCTGGTGTCATTTTTACAAATAAGGAAATACTTAATATTTTTACACAGATCCCTGCTGTGCGGCAATGAGGGCGGATGAAAGCTCTTACTGTAACATCAAGTTGTTTCTCCGCCATTAGCACATTTAGCAGCGCGTAGCTGAGCATGACTGGCATCGCAACAACCCTCCTCCTGGCTCTGATTGGTTGTTTTAACAAATAAGAAAAAAGAAAAAACAATGTTTATAAAAGTTACATACAGCAGCTTTAAAGTGGTAAAACACTTTGGGTGTGTAAATAAAACACTTTCATTTATTCACTGTACAAATCCAAAGGTTTATTGAGACATTTCACATTGTTAAACGGACAGAAAGTGTGCAAAAAGAAAACTCATGAGATGGCCACGGCTTTGCTCCAGTTAATCTACATGAATCAATGGCTACAGTACAGGAGAGACAGGCACTTACAGGTCAACAGCTCGTCTGTCATATAGTATCAGAAACTGACAGACTGCCTCATCATTGTTCACTTACTGTATTTTATTTTTTAACCATTTAGGCTCAACAGGGTATTATATGTGTTTTTTTAAATCAAGATTAGAAAATCAGAGCGAAAACCAATGATGGTGTGTTTTACCTACAATAAACCCTTCAGACTTTTGTTGTATTTAATTCTTAAGGTTGTTCCCATGGGAACACACAAAGATGTGCTATAAAGTTCTGCGTTCAGTTCCTCTGTGTGTGTGTGTGTGTGTGTGTGTGTGTGTGTGTGTGTGTGTGTGTGTGTGTGTGTGTGTGTGAGACTGGTCTCTAGGCCTTCTTCTGTTTCAGCATCTCCATGTACATGCGCAGTGACTTCTGGATGGACTCTTTTGTGATGAAGTTGACAAAGTTCTGGATGTCAGCCTCTCTGTTGGAACGCAGTTTTTCAATCGTTGATTTCCTCATCATGGACTTGGTGATCTGTCGGGCGTGTTCTGCAGAGAAACGGAAGAACCGTTGACTCAAAACAGTCAGAACCTAATTGAAAACTGTAATTGTTGTTGCAGAGTGATGTCATTTATATGACATGACAGTTTTCAAAATTACATAAGGCTTTGACGGACATTTTTAGGCAATTAAAGAAAACAAGTGAAGCCCTGCAAACGGGCTGTGACCTTGAATATCAGTTTATTATTAAGCAGATGAAATTAAAAAAGGCAAAAATGGTTGTTATAAAAATTCTATAAAAAGTATTGCATTTACAGGTTACATTTTTATTAATTTTGGCAAAAGATTTGGACACCAGTGGTTTAGATAGACACCTGCCATAATGTACTGCAAGCAACACAAGGGGGCAGTAGTGCGCCAAGCCTGCTGCATCACTGTAGAGTCTGGAGGTGCTGTCAGGCTGCATGTTTATCACTTAGTTATTTACATTTCCATTGGACTTTTGCTGGTTTAATCAATTCAAATTTAAATCTTTTAAATACCTTTTTAAAGACCATTACAAATGAAATTTAAGATTTGTATCGCAGCAGAAATGTACAAATAAAATGTTACTGTTCCTATTAATTCTTTTAATGCACGTAGCATCGCATGGGTTGGCAACAAAAGTGAGCCAATGGCGAAGACGGATGTTGTCAAGCCAACGTTGAAAAAATGTGCATTCACCCACCATACCTATGATGGACACTGAGAAGCTGGCTAACCCTTCCAGTACGCTAGCAGCTAGTTAGCAGGAGTCTCGATCGCCTCGAGTCACAGAGTCCAATGAAGACGTCTGCGTGCGACTCAAACTATTTATGACAGAACATTTATGAGGAAAAAGATAAATAAAATCGGTTCTGCCTTGTCAAAATTTAAGACGTGTGATTAACATATTTATGGCCAACTTCTTTTTTTAAAAATGTATTTAAGACATTTCAAGGCCTTAATTTTAGATACATGGATTTTAGACTTCCTAAGCAGGCGCAGACATCTTGTGTGTACATTAGTCTTGTCGAAAAGTGTTGCCTGTACCTTTAATTTGCAGTTCCTGTTGCCAAGATGAATCACCTCTGAATCCATATCAAGTCAAAGCCCCAGTGGTGCTTTAATTGTGATTACCTGGAATGGCCAGCCACTTGGTCATAGTCTGAGTGGCAACAGAGAGGACCTGGTCTTCAGGCACCAGCTGGTCCACCAGTCCTATGTTCAGGGCCTCAGCAGGCTTGTAGAGCAGCCCTAGCTCCAGAGATATCTCTGTGTTCCGGTGGCCCACCGTGTTCACCATGGTCTCTTTAAACCTGAGATGACAGAATGGGATTGTTTAGGTCAGACGCACAAGTACCTATTGCCGGCGCACTAAGCACTAAAACTCCTCACCAAAAAGGTGCCACTATGCCCAACATGGTCTCGTTCAGCCCGATGCTGTAACGAGGATTGTCCGCCATGATCCTGTAGTCGCACGTCATCGCCATCAGACAGCCGCCTGCAGGACTGGAGCCCTGTGGAGAAAACGGGGTGGAGGGTGATGGGGTTTAGTGTCAGCCATCCCAGCTCAGGTGAGAGTTTATGTCAACATTATAGGGATCAACTCCATGAGTCAGGATGAGGAAAAAAAGGTCCTTGTATGCAGGAAAATGGTTGGAGGCAGCAGAAGGAATGCTTCAAATAAATGTGTTAGAATGGCCCAGTCAAAACCCAGGCTCAAACAGGATACCTGCAGGTTTTAGAAAGTCAAGTTTAAGACTTTAAGACATTTTTAATGCCACTTCCAATAAAACATAAGTCAGAAAAAACATAAATATAACTTTAAGAGACTTAAAAGTTGTGTAACGTGAGCATATGAATCAGCAACAAAAGTGAAACAGAGGAGAAAACAAGCATCATCCAGCCAACTGGTGACATGTTTGCATTTATCAACAATAGATGCTGAACAGATAACTAGGCAGCTAGCTAATGGTAGAACAGAGGGATTTGAGTTCCAGAACCCAATGAAGATGTCTGAGCATCTTCATTTGACAGAAAAGTCCAGCTAGTGAAAAAAAAGATCTACATATACATGAATATTATATTCCATCATGACACAGTTTAAGACTTGTGATTAGTGGATTTAAGGCCAAATTGAACTTTTTAAAATTAATTTATGACGTTTTAAAACCTTAGTTTTAGATGTATTCATTTAAGACTTTTTGAGACTTTTTTAATGCCACCTTGAATGTAATTTAAGATAAAATAATAATAAATATGTGTCTGTTTTTGTAATGCCAAGCTGAAAAGTTAGTTTGCACAGAATGTGACCAGCCTTGTACAGGCCGTCCAGCCAACTGGTGACAAATTTGCACTTACCAGTAAAGTGCTAAAAAGCTAGATAGGAGGGATGTGAATCTTTTACCAACTCCCGATTTGGTACCAAATTTTTGTGGCTGTGATTGGAGTCAAAATCAATTTTCTGAGTCAATAATCATGTATAATGACTTCTGCTTTGATCGATCAGTGTGTGAACAGGATCCTGATTATCTACTTCGGTCTGAATGACAAACTGAGATGACGCGTCACGTTTATTCAATTTGAAACATGAATCCACGCTTTGTTTTTCACGTACGTTGATGGCTGCTATGGTGACCATGTTGGAGCCGTAAAGCTTCAGCCACATCTCCTGCACGGCCTTCCAGAACTCTCCGCAGCGCTCCGGGCTCTTCCCGTACATCTCCAGGATGTCCAGGCCAGCGGAGAAGACCTTGGGCTGGCTCTGGATTCAGCAGAGCCACAAACACTCACGTTCACAGAACTATTTATCACCACCACACTGATCTGCATGGTGGCTACATAAGCAGACGGTACCGAGGTGATGATGAGGCCTCGGCAGCCTTTGTCCATCTCCAGCTTCTCCAAAGTGATGCAGATCTCTGTGAGGAAGTCTAGACTGAAGCTGTTGACCGGAGGACTCTGCATGTGCATCACGGCCACGCCTGGACACAGAGGAGAGATGCTGGACTTCAGCACCAACACTCCAAACATGAAGACCATGTTTCAATGCAATCACACATTCACATTTATTAGATTTTGTCCAGGATTAATCCTTATTAATCAATTGGATTAATAAGGGTTGACCTTATTAATACCATTGAGAATATGTGGCAAGGCTAAAAGCTGTTGCTATAAAAATAAAATGTTATTTCACCATCCCAGTCTGCTAAACAGAACATAATATATTTACTTTTTAAAAATCTGGCCTCTTGAGGTCCAAACTTATCACATTTCTAATTTATCACAATAAGTGATAAGTCTTTTAATATGTTCCCCTGGTAACAATAATGATAACAGTCCACTCATAGTTCAAAGAAGCTTCCCAATTAATCTTACATTTATTTAGCAAATAAACCTTAGTCTCACGTCCATGCCACACTTTTAAGATTTTATGCACCACAATAAAAAAAAGAGTCAATAATCATAATTCTTTGTTGCCTTTACAATTGAACCAAAAACATTAAAGGAGAAAATAAAGTTTGAGGTCGTTACATGCCAAAACATTAAAATGAGTAGTCGGATATGAACATTTTTTTTCTGGAAAATGTTTTGTTTGAGTGGGTAAACGTGGGACAAAAACAGTTTTCTGTCTTCTTCTGTCCAAACCCCGCGACAGAAGGTACTGGAGGAAAATGTTTGGCAAGAAAACCAGAAGTCCCACCTGTAGTTTGGTCATGATCCACCTTGAGGTTGGTGGAGCTGGAGTTGGTCCTTCGACTGATGGAGGTGGAGGACGAACATAACCTGCCATGACTGCAGGAGAGGAAACCTTCAGGAAAAACACAGAAACAAGCGTCTCACCGTGTCTGAAGGGACAAGTCGAATCTGTGCTGCGTTTACTGTCCAGAAACAGCATATTAGGAGAGGGAAACTTCTTCGATATGTCAGTGAATTAACCCAAGAAATTACTCTAAAAATGTACGAAACACTGGCATATTATTGTACATTTGGAAGCTATTTCGTTTAGCATGAAAAGTGTAACTATTCATACAAACATGCCAATGAAAAAGCATAAAAGTAACGAGATTTTACTGTTTTTGTCGCGTGAATATCTAAATAATAAAGCTCACAACACAGAACACGACAGTTCGCTGTGACCTTTGCTCCACTTTCTATGCCAAACAGCAAAGCAAGCAGCTGCCGACAGAAAGGTCATAATGGACAGGTGGTCAATTAGTAAATAACAATAAATAGTAACACTTATCATAACAGCACACAAACGGTGATAAAAGCCAAACCTGTTAAGTCATTCTTACCTCTCACAGCAGATCTCAAAGCCATTTTGAGTCGCAAGTGGATCTTCTTCTATAGCACCGACAGTAGAAGCGAGTTTGTTTTGATGAAACAGCGCCCTCATCTGCCCGCTCTGAATAATGCTTTTAAAATGACGTAGAAACATTATTATTTTCATAAAAATATTTCCAATTTGCATTAGGATATATTTTTAAAATAATAATAATTATTATTATAATGAGGGTGATGATATTTAATAACAAAATAATAATAATATAAATGGTGAAAATTGAACATACATATTCAAATGTAACTCATAAAAGTG
This sequence comes from Micropoecilia bifurca, assembly GCA_903067075.1. Classification (NCBI taxonomy): domain Eukaryota; kingdom Metazoa; phylum Chordata; class Actinopteri; order Cyprinodontiformes; family Poeciliidae; genus Micropoecilia; species Micropoecilia bifurca. Next base: position 3,552 of record CAEGAF010087805.1, on the reverse strand, counting down.
AGTGCACAGCACATTTTAGTAAATACATTATTAAATCGTTTAGTAGTTTTAGTAAATACATTAGTTAGAAATTACTTTTATAGCTATTACAAAATTAATTTATTTCTCCTGACATTTATTGGCGCACTTCTTTTGACGGTTGGTGGTTACCATAGCAACCAGTAACTGAGCTCCTCCCCTTTTTCTGTTGCCGTTTGTAACTTTGGTATGATCACGATCTGTTCTCTTTACAAGTATTATATATGAACACATATTTTAGACAAATTTAATTAATACAGTATTTCATGTATAGTTTTGTCATGTTTTGGCAAAATTATACATGAATGGACAACCTTAGCTAAAATGTTGTCCATTTTAGCTAATGGACAACATTAGCTAAAATGTTGTCCATTTATTTTACAACAATAAATTGCTGTCAACTGTCCATTGGGAGCTATTGCTCTGTTTTAGGGTTATTTATTATATTTTGTTTAATGTTTAAGAGCAGAAGGTGCTGGACTGATGTTAACTTCCATCTTGATTTTCTCTCATTATTATTTATGTTAAAGTTGAGATTAGTTATTAATGATCTAAATTCATGCAGTCAGAGTCAGCTCGCCCCTTTTTCTGCTGAAGCTCTTCTCAGTCAGTGAGTATATTACATTTAACTTTAAAATATGTATTTGTAATTAGATTCACCTAAAAATATTGGGAAAAAAAGCTTTTTTCCTTTATGTGTAATATTTAGTTCTATGCTTAAATGTAAAATGTCACACGCTATTTCCTCAATTTTCTTACTTGTTTCATGTTCTGAATGCATTACAGTAGGCGATTTGAAGTAAATGAGTTTTGGTGGTGGGGGGGCGTTTCTCCCTGCCTTTAGCTTTTCCTCCTCATTGCTGGTGGTCATCAAGTGTCATAGGAAATCCATCGCTGTGCGTCACCTCTGCTGCCCGTATCCTGGGGGACAACATACTGCTCCCCTCTGCCTCCTTCTGCCAATCCAACTCTGACTGGACATCATCATGGATCTGGCAGACTTGGAAGACATGAGCAGTGGCTGTGAAGGCAAAAACTGCAGCTTAACATCAAGACTCCAGGAGGAATGCAAAACCCAGGACTGCTACTGGGAGGAACCCATGTTTGGACTGATTGAGTTAGGTAGGTAGAGAAAACAAACAAGAAAAGTTTTATGTATTCTCAAAATTTTAACTTAAGTTGAGGACACTTCCATAGATGATAGAGCCAAATCAAGATGGCCGCTGACAGGCTTTAGGGCAAAATTCGAAACAATACAAACTGCTCTGAAACACAATGTGATTATTTTCACTTCTGAGTACAATTAGAATGGATTACAGAAAATATACTTTGAAAAGTCTGATCTGTCTCTCAACAAATTAATCCAGCTAGATTTTCAGTTTGTTGTCATTGTTGTTACATTTCTACTGTCTACTTTGGACAGAGAGGAACTGATTGCTATTTTCAAAGAAAATGTCGATTTTTGCTAAATGATTTTTAGGCTATTCAGACAATCCACTGTTATTTCAGTCATTACTCAGTCGTCTGGTTGTAGACACAAGAAAGATTAATGAGAATAAGAGGAGATTTGAACAAATTTTGAGGGAAATCAGTTAGTTTTCGAAGAGTGAAGATTTCACAAATTGTAAAACTGTGTTTCAAGAAATTTGTAATCAGTATTCAATGTAACTAACATTAATGTTGCCGTTTCCATACATGGAATGATCTTTGGTTGTTCTAGTTTTTAATTTTCTTATTTTTTGTGGAAATTCTCTTGGTATTTATTTATTTCAAAAATAAAATTTTCACAAATATAAAACTGTGTTGTCAATCACCCCTGCTCATTCTAGGACAATCCTGTTCACATTGAGTCCAAGTATTTTAGATTCTAAATTGGAGAAAATGAAATGCTCACTCACTAACAAAACAGCAAAATAGTAATTTGGTTTAGAGCCAACTGCTTGGAGCAGATGGCAGCATTAGCATTGTTAGCAGTTAATGGTTTGCTAACAGCTGTTTTCTCCCAGTGACAACAAATCATCTGTATTCTATCTGTCACTTTTACATCTTCATGTAATATTTTCTTTTCCACCAAAAATCCTGCCACATGAAATATTTAAAAGTGACAAAGGGTTCCTATGTGCTTCCAGAGATACATTTAGATGAGTAGACACCCCAACAATGCCAAATGGAAAGAACCAAGCAACCAGGCAACTTGCTTTATTTTGTCTTTTATTTTACAAACCACAGAATATCAAACAGAATCCAGACTCTATGGAAACATTGGTTAGTCAGTCACAATATTCCCAAATGGTTTCCATTGTTGTTTATTTTTTCTTTTTCGAATTGTCAGTTTGATTACATCCTGGATTGTCTGTTAGGCTAAAGCTAATGGACCTTATCTTAGTATGAGAAGGACTAAGACTAAAGTGAAGTTTTAAGATCTTAAATTCCAATCTAAAATAATATCATAGAATTTTAGATTAAAATCTTTTTTCATGAACCTAAGGACATGGGCTTCTATAATTTTATTTAACCCATACTTTACTTTTTTTTTTTTTTACAAATATATTATCACTATGTTTGTGACAATCATTTAAAGAAATATATGCAAACTTTGAAAATCGTTGTAGTTTTGTAGCTCTTAAGGAGATATTGTTGCTTTATTTGTAATTTATTTATTTATTGTTGGATGAAAAATTTGACCAATTTTAAAGATATAACACCACTTACAGCTTGTTTGCTCATCATTTGTTGGTTTATTGTTTTATTTTTCCAAAAGTCTCGGCTAAAAACCCAATCTGAACATTCAGAACTACGAAAAGGCCAGTTCTTCTAAAACACTTCAATCTATTTTATTTTCTTGTTCCAGTTTGCCTGACGACGGTTTATATTCCACTGATGTTATTCGGCCTTCTTGGGAACATCTTAACCATACTGGTGGTGTGGCTTCGTCCGCACATGAGGAGCTCCACCTACCTGTACCTGAGCAGCATGGCCGTCAGCGACCTGCTGATTCTCCTTCTGCTCCCTCTGGATCTGTACAAGGTACAATCAGGGTGAACTCAGTTCTGTCTATATGCAGCCACAGTCAGGACTCTAAAACAATGGTTCTCCGTCAGTGGAGAATCTGTACAGGTGATGTCAGGGATCCTGATCATGTTTGTGGAACTAAAATTCACAGATTTCTAAAATCTGAAACGGAAAGTCTTGCTTGGATTAAACTTTTTCACGACCGCGTTTGCAGATAGCATCGTAGAATCAAAAGAACAAGGATTGTCTGCTGGTGTAAGTATTATTATTTTTGCTTTCTTTGTGTTTAGTGAATGGAAAAAAAAGTCAATAATAAACATCCATTATGAAAACCTTTTAGCCACGTACAGCAGAATGGCAGCACCGATACAACGTCTACATCCTGAAGCCTGTTACAGCCTTACATTAGCTGAACAGATCAATATGCAACGTGTCCCGTATCTGAAAACGTATCTAACGTATCTGTACCGTATCTATTAAAGATTTTATTTCACCTGAAAAGGCTTTTTACTAAACTGTAAT